>OOFE01021623.1:3562-14357 GCA_900323365.1 Monocentris japonica | reverse complement strand
TCGCAGCTGGGCTGCCATATTATCAGTGAATGAACTGCGGCTGCTGTCTGTATTTTGAATCGACTACAGCCCTGCCCGACGTGTAACCACCTCTTGTATCTGTAATGTAAAACACACATGCAACTGCACTTGCTAACCCTGTTTTAAAATTGATGCTCGAATGGTTTTGTTCGCCTTTACACAGCTACACTGCTCAATATTGTGCAAACCGCCACCTGTTGCATTGGGCCAAGAATTTTGTCATCCTTAACAGGAATTATGAAAGGTTGCATTCAGCCTGAACAGCTTCTTTCCTATGAGGTGCTGAACGACTGAACGGTTTAAACAGCCTGATAATGATCAACACCGTACTGCTGGAGGGCCCTCAGACGATCAATCGGATCAATATTGGTTTTGTAAATATTACCCCACGGACACAGGCTAACTGAGCTCGATGCCGCCACTGCCTGTGGCCTGTTAGAGGAATACAACAGGTTTTGGGGAGACTGGCCCGTCGGTACATACACATAAAGTAGTGAGAATAAGTGACAGTAAGGCACTAGCATTTTTTTTTGTGTGTGGAAATGAGAACTTGTAGCAGCTCTAAAGCTAAATGGTAAATGATCTTATGATACTTTTGAACTAGCAGGGACTACTTCCCCTGTTTCCAGTAAGTGAAGGAGATTGTTCACAGCTAAAAAACAAAAAAATCACCCACCTGAAATAGTTCCAAAAATGAGCTATATTGAGTTAATGATATTTCATTTTCAAAATGTATGAATCTGCAAGGCATATAATAAAAACCAAGAAAAAAGAAAAAAGACTTCAAGTCAGACTTCTTGCTTTGGATCAAGCTAGTTGCATACGATCACTCAACACGATGTATGAGTTAGCATGGAGTGCCGGAGGGAACAATCTACCGGGTGGTCTCGGTGTTTATGTTCTCGCCACTTAACGGATAAGCTGACCAACGGGCCGGCCTCCCAAACACTCGCACTCCTCTAAGGGATAGCGCTCATCGCTGAGCCATTTAAGTTTCAATCACTTAAGCCAGCCAGTGCTTAGGTTGGATTAAAAAGGATTAAGAGGAGAGGAGTGGTGATGGAAGATCAATGTGGAAGGACCTAGCGGCCTTGTTGAGGTTCTCACGACTTCAGCCCACTCACGAGCTTTGATTAGAGAGCAATCAGCGAGGAATCGATAAAGAAGGAAAAGTCCGATTTGTCAGAGCCGTGTGTGCGAGTGCAGATTGGAGAAATTGCAGCCTGCAGCACCGTTTGTGCTGTAGCGCACGGGAAGTCCATAACCTTGACACCGACGGTAATTTGTTTCTCACTCGAAGAGCAATTGGAGGCTGCTTTCATAACTTAAAATGCAACCACCTGCACCTAGGAGATTGGTCTGCTGAGCGCGAGTGCATGCTGTGACTGCAGTTAGCATGTATTGTGCAGCTCCACATCTGTGTTCACAGAGAGGCTCATTTGCCCCCTGCATTCAATACTCTGTAATTACACTCTTACACCATCCAACATGATAACGTCTCCTGAAACACGTGCACGCGCGCGCGCTCACACACACACACAGTCATGATCATAAATGCATGGATTAATTGATGGTTACTGATCAACGTGTTAATGACTACTGATTGCCATTGGATGACCTACAGACTTCATTGAGTCAGTAGCCAAAGGTGAACCTTTAAAGATACAGGTTAAAGGTTCCTTGGTGCCGCATGCTGAAAAGAGTAGGAGAGGCATGAGAGGAAAGGACATGCATGCTGATAAATGATGAACGCGGTGGCAGGTCAGGTAGAGGGCACGGGCACATTTTAGTGCTAATGTCCCATAGTGCCATACATCCCACATCTGCCTTCTGCCGGGGTGGAAGCCATTGATTCAACCAAAAGGAGAGGTCGCTGGAGAAAGGGACTCATCACACGTCCCTCCTAAGCAGGTTGATCTCCCTATAGAATTGCTAACTGTTCACAATGTCATCTGCCAGCTTTTTTGAAATGATTCTTTGTTGCACACATTAAAGTGAATGTCAGGGTTGAAGTGAATGTGAAGTGAAGTGAATTTGCCCATAAACACAGTAGTTAAGAGCACTTAACTAGACATGAACAGTGTGCAGCAGAACAATAGCAGGTAATGTCGTTTCAAGGGTGCTTGCCTCATGAAAAGAGAACTTCTCTGGTGTGTCCCCAAACTATATAATAAATGATGACTGGAGTCTTGAGACTTTGTTGCAGCCATGTTGGTGTGTTACTGGAGCACATTATGTTTGTTCTGGGTTTAAGTTCTTGGCACCAATCAGTGCTAGCCTGCTTTTTTTCTCTTGGCCTCGCTCACCTCTCTCTCTCTCTCTCTCTCTGGTTGATACCTGTTATCAGTCACCATAGAAACTCTGTGGCGGAGAGAAACAAAGCCCACCTGGCTAGAGACAAATAACTGTCTGCTCTGGTTATTACAGTACTAATGCAGGATGATTAGAGAGAGCAACACCACGCCAAACACAACAACAGCTGTTCAGTAAAATACAGAATGAATAAAGAGAGGTCAGCTCCTGCATTCACTGTAGTCTCTCTATCGTTAGTGTCCTGCAGCTTGTTTTTTAGGATTTGAGAAATACTGACCGATCTAATCGTTGATGCCCGTGAATTTGAGATATCTTTACAATTTCGTCAATGTCTTGTTCCCTGGAAAAGCTTTTGACACCTGGACAACTATGGCAGCTGTTTATTATGATAAAACAGGCAAAAATAGACACACAAGGTTTCTGTAGCACACCAGAAACATTCAGAGTGAATCAAAGCTCTCTGAGAAATGCACTTTGGATTATGCCTTGAGTCGAACAGCTCCGTGACTAAGCAGTATAAAATATCTTAGGCTCGACTTGACAGCCTTGCAAGCAGGAGCGGTGAATGATAGCATATTGGTCATTCTGGCCCCTGTTCATTAGAGTGACGCTTCAGATATAACCTAGCGACCAGGTTCCACATTTGGCTGCTAGGTCAGCTGCAAACAACCTTTTATTTTTGGGACAGGCCATGCAAACAGCAGGTACAGAACCCACGCTAATACATCTTTGCAATCTTTGGTGGTGCCAACTTTGTTTGACCCCCCGGCCAGCGTCTTAAACACCAATGCCATGGTGGTTTTTCCTCGGTTCATTTTGTTTGTCTGCTGGCTATCGGATGTCAACATCTACCCATAAACCCCTGTGTTTTCAAGTCATTGCCTGGAGTTGATGGATAGTAATGCTCCACTCACACACGCTGTCCACATGCCAATCTACCTGTTATGGATGAAACATTTCAAATAATCCGCTGGTCCAACCATCTAACCATGTGCCCGTGATGTTGTGAGTTAGATGTCAACTACCCCGCCCCCTCTTTGTCTCCCGTCACTTTCTACCAGCAGAAGCAGAAATGTCATCAAAAATAATCTGTGACAATTTATTAAGTTTGAGGAGTGGAGAAATGTTCTCAAAATAGCTAGAAAGCAACATGGCTGCACATCCTCTCTCACCATCACTCTGCATGTCCTGAGACATCAATCAAGCGTGAATTCCAAATGTCAGAAAAACAGCAAACCTTGCGTGACTCGGTGAGGGTTTTGGATTTCGACAGCAGCGCGTCTCGCCAGGTTTGTGTGTGTGTGTGTGTGTGTTCATGCATGCGTGTAAGGTGACCCATTGTTCTGAGGGCCTGATCCATTTAGAAAGCTCTGCGGGGCTTCTGTAAAGAGAAGCAGGACGGATTGATCACGCCCCAGAGGTTTCTTTTTGGAGAGAGGTCAGAGCGACCCGGAAAGCCCTCCTTGGCTCGCCGGGCATTTTTCCAGAGGACTGTTGCGTTTTTATTTTTCAGTGGGGCTGTATTGACATTGGCTTCCTCTTATCTGCCGTAGGGCCTGTTTATGCAGCCCTGGCTTTTTATAGAACTGCATCTCCCTTTAACCCTTAGATTTTATTTACACAGGGACAAATATGCATTGCATCTCAAATCAGAGGATGGCTCTCCGTTTGCTCTTCAGCTGTTTTTCTTCAAGTTTATCCTACTGAAATGACACCTCTCAAATTGATTGTTGAGTAATTGTTTGAGCTTTAACAATCGAATGAGCTTCATTTCATTGCAGCGCTAACTGTAATGTGCCCATGTTCCTGTTATGTCTCCTAGTATTATGCCCACAAATTTGATCTGCATGTCAATGGACCAATTTCAGGATTTCTTATTGATGTCCAGCTTCTGCTTTTAGGTCTTGTTCATGTTTACACAATAGGCTTAGGGTGCAGGGTGGATTTTTCACTTTGACAAATGCAGTTTGGCTGTAGATATGCTGCGCATATGCTGTTCTCTCTGTGTCCAGCTGTCAAACATGAAGCTGTGACTTGTGATTTGTCACATTTTTGGCTAGACTGCGATCACTCTGCTCCCACTGCTCCCACTCTGCTGCCACAAGGCAGGCCAGGACCTCAGCAGAGCCAGAGCCTGGACCAGTTCGACCACAAAATGTCTCCAGAAGTCGGGGTGGATCTAATTTCATGTCATGTCCAGATGTATTTGAACAAGTCAGGCCAGTGGATGTTGTCGGAAGGATGTTGTTTGACAGATTTGGTGCTGATTGGGATAAATCAATATTTAGCCTGGATTTTAGAGGTGTGCGTGTGTGTGTGTGGTGGTCAGCTGGTATTCAATCCACCTGTGCTATTGATCCAGGCGGATTGGGCCTCCTGTCTGGCGCGTGCCTTGTCATCTTGCCAAACACAGTGTGTGTGTGTGTGTGTGTGTGTGTGTGAATCATCACATCACATTACAAACATTTGTACAAAAATAGGCTGTATAAATGAAATCTGACTGGGTGAAAGACAGTGTGGGTTAGACAGGCCCGTGTTTGGAGATCATGAAAAGGATCATTTCCTCCTGCTAAAGCAATGTCAACAGAAACATTATGTCCGGTGGAAGAGGTGTGAAATGTGTGTTCGCGTGTGTTCATGTGCACCTGAGTGTGTGTGCGTGTGTGTATGCGAATGTGTGTGTGTGTTTGTCTATGTGTTTTGCTAAGAACATTGTGTCTGGCATGGTTTCCTTGCCCTCGTCATGGTCTCTATTGCTTTAGAAGGTTTTCGGTTCACTTGTCCGTAACAGGAAGTCCTCAGCGTGTTTATTTCAGAGGGTTTGGAAACGGTGAGAAATGTCACGGCGATGAAAATGAACACCACACTTTTAATATCATTTTAAAGCGGATGGATGGATGGACAGCCACACATTCCCACAGCAGGGAAAACTATTGGCATGATTGATATAATTGGATAATTTGGCACAAAGCAATCAAAAAAGCGCACCGTACACTTGCGGCTCTAAATGGTTCTTCCACCAACAGTTGGGAACAAAGAAAGCGAAGCCTCACAAACTCCGTAGTGAGATATAAAGTGTTATTTCAGAACCAGCAGGATGTCAAGATGCCTCCTCGTCAAAGGGGAAGCCTGCTGTCGTCCTTTTAACACTCCACCCAGGCACCAACAACCCCGGCTGTTCGTGCTCCTACGCCCTCAGTCACTTCAAAGTCATCCGCCGTGCTCCGAAAGCACTCAGACCTAATGGATAAGGCAATTGCCCTGTCAATTCGAAAAACAGGAAAGCATGGGCTCAAAGCTTTCAAACGGTCAGTAGAGTAAGACAAGGTGGGGAGGGGGCTCTTTCCGGTGTTACGTAAATGCCCAGGTTACTTAACTACACAGACGCATAGACACCGACGGGAAAATGGCCGGAGCGGTGGAGCGTGATGGAAAGTAGTTGGGGTCTCCCGGTAATCAGGACCATCTAGGCCATACTCTCCATCGTCAGTCAGACAGCATATTGACCCCTCCTCTCATGCAAGAGAACCGATGTGTGCTGGTGTGTTACCCAGAATTCTTATCTTTCTTCTTCGAACAGGAGGGAAGATAAATAGGAAGATACGGTTCTATACTTAGAGAAAAGGTACGAATGACTTTCTGACCTGAGCGAATCAGAAGCCCATCGATGTGTGAGCCGGAGGCCAATCCTCCAGAGGTTGTGTGTTTTGTAACAGGGTAGATGCAGTTTATTGATCCATATATGATTCACGGTGTCTTGGCCGTGTATGATTCACATAATATGATGTAACAAACTGTAGAGAGCCATTTGTCAGCCTAACTTATCTATCTATCTATCTATCTATCTATCTATCTAGCCCCAGCAGCTCTCCCCACTCACCTCACTCCCAGATGGCCTCAAAAGGGCTGCTGAGCCCAGAGTACTGACCAGACGAGGCCACCAGACTCCGCCTCTCCCCTGAGCACCAGCCCGCCGGACACCCCCATCTATCTATCTATCTATTTTTCTGTCTGACTTATCTGTCATCACAGCTCATTTCGGGTCATAACTCACCTGCACAGCTGGGAAAACAAGACACAAATCAGGTTAAGTGTCACGCAGGCTGAAGAATGCCAGTGTGTGTCCAAACTAGGTACTGCACAGTGTTATGCTCACGTGGTGCAGATGCAGCACTTGAACGCTACGTAGTCACTGTGATGCATGCATAAGAGTGCGCACCACTCTGGCGTTTCGTAAGATTCCCAAAATTGGCCTCATGCCACAATTCATCTGCACATGGATACATACAGCTTCTGCATTTATTCTTTCCTTTCTCTCAGTAAATTCTGCTGCTGTTATATTGAACGCCCTCATACTGTACCATACTGTAATCCATACATTCTAGCTAATGTGTTCTAGTGTTGCAAATGTTGTTCTGACCCTCATTTGCTATATTCTCCTTTTTATATTCTATTTTTCTGTTTTTCTTTGCCATATTGTATTGCTGTTTACTGCTGGAACAACCCAAGTGCAGACTGTCAGGTGTGCTATTTTTGTACAAAAAACATCAGGTGACCAAAATGTTGTCTAGTCATTATTCACCTTGTATGGTGCGTAATCTGAATCCTGCCATGTGTGACCATGAAGCACAGCTTGTTAGAGTGCAGAACTGCAAGAAGGACACTTCACATTGCAGCATCAGTCTTTATTCTATAGTACTGATGTGCATGCATTATCTATGTACACACACACACACACACACACACACAGGGCTCATTATCTGGAGCCCTTTCTATAGTCGGTGGCAGATGAACAGGTTTGCATTTCATTCACATAATGGCCTTTGCAGAACAACGGGGGTCAGCGGCACATAACAAAAGATTGTATGTTGATGCGTACACCTTTCTATGCTTCCATTCCTCCTACTGTAACCCTGGGTTTTTCAAGACCTTGCATCCTTGCTATGTGGACTTGATAGCAGTTGAGGCACGACGTCTTCCCACGGGGTTATTTATTTCTGTACTGAGCGGCTGTTATGTAAGGCGGCTTTGCAGGGAGACTTGGTCAACACAGAAAATGTGCCCAAACTGTATTCTGGATTAGTTTGTTTTGCCTTTTGAAAAGCATCAAAATCCTGTTATCACTGAAGTGAATTAACAGTGTTAAAATGTTGGCGGCTATGGAAGTGTTTGAGTCACCAGTGCTGAAGCCCTGATCTATAGCCATATGTACAATATTACTGTGTTTTATTAAATATCTTGTACACAGACTAGATGTAGATTGCATGGTTGTAGCTGCGATCTAGCACGGGGCATCGTTAGACCCCATGTACTGGCCCACGTGCCCCATTAATATTGTGCCGTGCAAGAGTAAAACGATCATGGAAAATCAAAAAGGTTTTGCATTGTGTCCAACAACGTCCCAAGAATAGGTGTGGTTGATTTGGAGGAGAGAAGGTGAGGGAGCATTATTCCTGTCTGGCGCTTCTCAGTGAAGTTGACTTTGTGTTTGTGGTGCAGATGACTCAACACTAACGTGGAAAAATGCAGGTTTTCATTGATTTTGATGCTCTCTGCTCCATTTGCTAAAACATTATTCTCTTTGGTACATTGAACATAAGGAAGTTCTTTATGGGGCGAGGAGGAGGACAGAGGTACAACACAGATCTTCATGTACATCGGCTCTCAGAGCCCAGAGCCAGCGGCCATTTACCGTCATGTTAGGTAACGGGCCATCGGTCCTTTACGTAAATCTCGGCTGTTTTTAGACAGAATCCGACCTTTATCTCCTCTCTCCCCCCATCCCTCTCCCTTTCTCTCCGTCTGTGAGTCAGTATGCCTCGCCTTTCTCTCTCTCTCCTTTCCATCTATCCGTCCCTCTGTCAGTTGGTTTCTTATCTCGGTTCCCTCCTCTGCTCCTCTTCTGTTTGATATAGCCAGCTGTGGCTGCTCACCTGACCCACAACCATCAGGCTGTCAGAGTGATAATGTAAACCTCCCTGAGAGGAGATAACAGCCCATGGGGATAATTGGCCAGACGCACACACACACACACACACACACACACACATACACAGATGGAGCCAAAGGAACACAGTGAAAACACCTCTCAGTTGCCATGGGGACTCGACCCCTGATGGAGAGGTTTATTTATGTGTGCGTGTGTGTGCGTGTGTGCGTGCGTGTGTGCGTGCATGCGTGCGTGCGTGCGTGCGTGCGTGCATGCGTGTGTGTGTGTGCGCGCGTGTAGACTCAACACTTGCTACTGTGTACTTTGGCCAGTCGAGGTACATTCAGGAGAGGCAAACTTCAAACACTGAGTGGTGATGTAACAGGGAAGCAGGGCCACTTGCAAAGACAAGACCCAGTTTCTCACGGTAGCAGAGACGTCCTGCCATTTATTCCAACGTAATTATTACCTCAGAGATCAAAGCATGTCATCGGTATTATGCCATTTAATTCACAAAGGACAACTGAGTCTGGGTTCAGCCACCAGCAGCTTTGCTCTTTGACCCTGCTGTAGTATGTAGCATAGATGCAAAGCAATTTGGACTCCATATCCATATAACCTGCTCCCTCTGGTGGTGAGAAGTGAGTGTTACAATTACAATTACAGTACCTTCTCTTAAGTTCTTCTCTGTTTGTGGCCTACTGTGATTTAATGACATTTCGGGACATCTAGCCGGTAGTTTGATGCCCTCAGCCCTCACTCAAGCCTGACAGGCATACAAGACGCTCTTCTTCACCCCTGCTGTGGAACATGTAAGATAAAGCTACAGCGCCCCTCCGCATTACTATTGCCATTGCATGTTACTAAAATAAATACGACACTTTTGCAGTTTAATCGCATGTAGCCATTGTAATGAAGAAAGGGTCGCACCAGGAAAGAATGAAAATGCTTAAAAGTCATGGAAACACCATGGAACTTTAAATCAGGCCCTGGGTTAAAAACCCCTAGAGACTATTTGTTGGCAGAATGTCACAGGTTTGTTTCCCACTTGTTTTTATTATGTCATCATATCATGAATCATAGTAGTAGTTAGTTTCATCGATCTACTGCACTTTCCACTATTAAACATTCAGATGTCATTTAGGATAACAGGACAACAAATTGATTTACTTCCATTACAGAGACACACACACACACACACACAGATACACACACAGACACAGGGAGAGCCAGGGCCCTTGCATTTCCTTGCATTTTAACATACACTGAGTGCAAATGACAATAAAGTTGAACTTGACTGCACACGTGGAGACGAGGCGTGCCTGTGATCACGACAGGGCTGCGTGAAGAGGACATGCGACTTTTCCGTGGATGCTGCTCTATTCTTCCAGGATTTTCACATGGATTTTCAGATAACCAAAACAAAAATCAAACTACCAGGGTTTTTATTTTTTAAACTTGCACTGAACTGAATAGAGCTCTGACATTATTTTTTTTATACAGTATTGAATCGAAACTATATTCATTTCTCATCGTGCATTTGTTATTTATTTTTTTTTTATTTTGGGTGTGATTTTATTTTTCTATAGAAAGGATTTTATTTTTATAAGAAGCTCCTTATTGAGTATTGTGTATGTTAAGTTGTGAAATAAATGCTGGCCATTGTTTCATAAAGAAGTGGTCTTAATGTTTTACTTCATCCTCCTTATTGAACCTAGTTTGAATTCATGCCTTCTCAGTCTGTTGAATTGTGGCCTGTAGTCGTTGAGGTGTTACATAATGGACTAGTGGAGTCATTCCAGACGGTGAACAGACTGATGCACAAAGTCAAAATTTCTATCACGTCTTCTAGTTTGCCACACAAAGCCACTTGAGTGTGGTATGTCACCAGCACAACTTCTGATGGGACGTCATTTCAGATCAAACCTTTCCACCACTCAGAGCCTCCTGAAAACAAAGGAGGGGGAGAAGGTTATGGATTACAAGGAGCAACAGAAACTCTACTATGACCGAGGAACAAGAAGTCTACATGAGCTCAACGCTGGAGACAGAGTAAGGTTCAAAGACAGAACAGACACACGGACACAAGAAGGAACAGTGCTAAACCAAGTGTGCCATGATCATACAACATACAGACAGAGGATGGCGCTGTTTTACGCAGGAATCGAACTAGCAACCGTCACATCTGGTGTAACCTCTGAAACCCAATGTTCGGACTCAAGGACATCCGATAAGAAGATCCAGTCGACAAGTGAAAGCAACTGAGAGACTTATTGGAAGCTGTTAAGGACTGAGTCAAGTAACATTGAAAGACTGGTAAATAGTTGGTAAAGGTTAAAAACAAACAAATAAACAACCAGCACAGTTCATTAAGTGTTTGAATTTAAAAAAGAGTCATACAGAAATAATTTTGTTTGATAAAAGTAAGATACTTTTATTTCAAGAAAGGGAGATGTAATGATATGAGCAAAGGATGCTATTTGCTATTTGCTGTATTGGTTGTTGTACTTAACCATGAAATGTATATATGTT
>OOFE01021620.1:0-10004 GCA_900323365.1 Monocentris japonica | reverse complement strand
GTGTGTGGGTGTGTGTTGGTGTGTGTGTGGGTGGGGGGGGGGGGGGGGACCTAATTGAAACCAGCTGTTCCATTGAGACGGCGCTGGAACCAGGCCACAGCTCCACATTAGCCTGACATGGATAGGCCAACAGACGTAAACAGAGAGAGAGAGAGAGGTTCATGCAAAAAGTAAGTGACAGACAAAGAAAGGTGGCAGGGGAAAGTAAGGGCCGGTTTCTCTTCCTTTCTTTCTAGACTTTAGTGTCAGTTTGATTTTTGGATTTTATACAAGACACACACCTCAAAATAGGATTAGACCATTAGCATGGCTTTCAGTGGAGAGTTTTAGTGTCCCAAGATGGCTTCAGGGGATTTTCCACCCTGACAAAAATGCAACTCTCCGATAGCAAAGTGAAGCCATTGAATCAATTGATTTTACCAATACAAACATGAGAATTTCATAGCCAGAAGCCTTAAAGGATAATTCCAGTATTTTTAGAAGTCTTGCTCAAGGAGAAGTCTCGCTCTGAAATCTGAGTTAGTCTTCTCCTTGAGTGAGACTTCTGTTTTTGGTTAAACAAAGGTCTATCTCTGTAGGAATCCTTTCCGTAATGTTGTCAGACACTTTGAATAACAATCTGAGCCTGTCATTGGCAAAAACAAGCACTTTTAGTGGACATACTTTGATCAGGCGCACAGACAGCTGATGGGCTTGAATAACTGAATAACTTTGATACTAAACAAGTCTGAGAACTGAGTTAGTGAGTGATTAGCAGTGCGGCAGCAGGGACCTTTTGAGATACCCCAACCACGATTCACATTAGGGAAGAGTACCAGAAATGGATGGTCGTATAAGAATATTGTATTGCAAAAGTGGTTAAATCAATGGAAAAGGGGACACCCCACAAAACTTCTCTGCTCTTTTGATTGAAGAGGTAAATGGCGCATGAAGCCAAGTAATTGGATGCTCAGAATTGAATGAAATATGCAAAATATACTGTGTAGTGTCTGTTGTGCATCCCCCAAGAACGCCAAATTGATATCTCTTTGCAGTCATGAATTACAAGCCTCTGAATACAAAGAAGCAATAGTCGAGAAGCCCCTGCATTGACTCCTTTAATAGAAGCCATAATGGGAACAGTTCCTGGAGAGCAGCCAGCTTTGACAGGTCTTGGCAAGGCAGGTACACCACCAAATTGTCTTTGTCTGAGGGTTTCAATTCAGCCTAATCATCGTTCTCAACTCCCTAGCAAGCAATTCACACTTTTGTTTTCCTGTTTATGAATCACAAGTCACGTGAGCTGGCTTTTTTAGCTGTGCGTCCTGTGAGCGTTGATTTGGCAAGGTAAGGTGTGGCATTCTCCATGGGCCTGGCCTTAGTCAGTCCACATTTGATCTTGTAGGTTTTATTATTATAACAGAGAGCAAAGATCAAGCAAAAGTTGCCAGAAATTTACATGGAAGCCATATCCAAAAGAAAAAATCACATTCAGGACCAATTCTCCATTAATTTCACTGACCAAATAATAACATATGGTCCAGTCCAGTCAGTCAAGGCTCCACCATCCCCCCAGATATCTAGTTGATATAAGCAGCTTTGAACGTTTTGGTACCCTAGTTGCAGAGAATTGACACCCCTGGACTGTTAGAAGAAGGTCCTGAAGGTCCTGCTTGACCCGGAAGGCACTTGGTGCATATAATCCAATAATCAAATAATCCAAATGAAGTTTGTGAGTGAGATTAACACCAGACTCTGAGAGAGAGACATTCCTGTCTCAAGCAGCTGCCGAACGTTGGAATTGGGTGGCGTTTGTGAATTGAATCAAGACCGCTTCGTAAGCACTAACTTGTTCACAAGTTGCCATAACAAGTCAGTTCAACGGTTTCTCTAGGGGTGTAACAGTATTTACACTTGAAAGAAACAAGGCTTGTACTTGTAAGAGAGCGTTGAGAGATTCCAGTTGCTGATTTGAAATGTTGCTTTGGTCCACTGTCTAGACCAGCTGGATTCAATGCCAGATTCAAGGGTCAACACCTGATCCAAAACCAGATTTCTCACTCTTTACAAAAACCAAATAAATATCATGTGGGCTTTTGTGATAATAAATCGCCCTGCATTCTTCTCTGCACCATTAAAAGACCTTGATGAGTGACACGTGCAGAAGCTGGACTGTAGAAGAGGAGATATTTTGCGAAAAAGGTCCCACGCATGAAACCAGACGAGGGAAGTCTGTCACCAGAAAGGAAAGAGATAAAGGGAAGACAAGAAGAATTAAGTGTGAAGCGAGTGATGGGCATACAGGAGATCGAGAGAGGAAGAATTGACAGACCAAGACCAACTCTCGAGGCACGACATGAGGAAAGAGAAGAAAGAGAGACAAGTCAGAGAAGAGAGAGGAGAAAAGGATGGTTGACTGCATTCGTCTTTCGTGCCTGGCCCGATGGTCCTCAGGCGGATGGGATGATGGACACATGAATCAGAAGCTGTCCGCCTGAAAAAACGGCAAAAAAAAAAACGGCCTGTCGACTGTCTCTCATGAGCCCTGCATGCTGCCACGGGAGAGAGGAAGAAGCGAGAAACGAAGAAAGGGAGAGAGACAGAATAGAAAAGAGAGAGAGAGGAGAGGAGAAAAAAAAGCATCGGCGACCCAGATATCAAAACGCATCATTGGAAAGAGACGACTGGGAGAGGAGAAGAAGGTAGAGCGTGGAGGAGGAGAAGAGGAAGAAAGGGAAGGAAAGAGGAAAGGGGAAACCTTCCCCTCTCCTCTTTGTGTAGGCAGTACAGAGTTGACAACCATGTTGTACAAGGCAATAAAGAATGAAGAGTAATAGAAAGGGATGAGAAAAGAAGAGAAGAAGAGGAGAGAAGATAGGCAGCCATGACTATACTTTTTTGTTTTCTCTCCTTTTCCATCTTTCATCTGTTTCTCTCCATTTGTCTCTCTCCATCTCTTTCTCTTTATAAAGGATTTCAGTTCATCAAAGTGACATTTTCAGATAAATAAATGTCTGTTTTGCTGCTCTTTCTCATTGATTGATATAACACAATAGTGATTCAACCTCTAGCCAGTTCATGAAAGCTTTTCCATTTGCTGTTCTAAACACCCCTCTGGAGACAGGAAGTGATGCGTTTTATGTTTCTGGGTTGTTTGGAATAAATAGAAGAAGAACTCTGTAGTTAGCATGAGCAGCGATAGCCACTGTGGCTGAACAGACAAAGAAAAGAGCGCCACCTACAGAAACTTCATCAACTCTTAATCCAAGGAAAAAGGCGTCACAGTACTGGACACACTGTTTGATTGACAGGTGATCTCTGGGAAGTGCAGTGCAGAAACACCACAGCGAGGAGCGCTGAGCATCAAAAACAAAGGATCTTGAGGTTCACCACTTTAAAGATCAGCGCAAAAAATCATCTATCGGCAGATCGAAACTCAAATTATCAGTATCCTGCAAAAGCCCACAGCGGTCAAAGTCTACTTTTACAGTTTGTTGAAAGATGGAGCATTTAGAACCAACCCCCCCTTGCTTTGCAGAGAGAGAGAAAGTGAGAGAGAGAGAGAGAGAGAGAATACCTGTGCATTACATGATGGAGAGCAACCGTATTGATTTATTAGGCCGTCGGCATAAAAGGCAGCCAAACATCTTAAACACCTATGACTCAACTCAAGAGAATAATCTGACACGCACACACACACACAAAAACACACACACACACAGCTTAGTCACACACAATTCACATGTAGTCCAAACACTAAGACACAAAACAGTAGCACAGACAATGGCAGACAATTGGCTCATGTAATGCTGAAGTCAAATATTTAATCCTCATCATAGCTGATTGTATTGTGGAGCATTGTGTGACGCATTGCGGGATGTTGTTGTCATCGTGTGAAAACCTCTTAACTTCTAGCTGTTGTCTTGTTGTATTATTTTAATAATAAATCATTACCAATCAGTAATTTTGAGACATTAGTATAATTACCATAAATAAACCATACCATCATTGATGAAGACGCTACCGGCCTCTACACTGTGGAGCGCCAAAACTGCCGTTATTGGATATATATAATTTAATGAATCAAAAGGGTTAATAAATACATAAATTAAATAATAACTTTAACAAAGTAAATAAGATACATACTTATGTACACTTTATAGTGTTTATGCATCTATTTTTATATTTCTATACTTACTTATTCCCAAATTCATTTATATATGCAATTTATTATTTCTTAATTGTATTTATACATGTATTTATTTTATGGATAAATATATTTTCACATTTATTTGTTGTTGTATTTATTCATTCCTGTGTGCATTTATTAATTCCTAATGATTTTATGTATTCATTTATTTTTGCATTTATTCTTTTATGTATTTATATATTTCTGTATTCCTTCAGCTATATAATAATGAGAGGGTGTGGTTTTCATATTCAGGCAGTAACAATCAAGCCAGGGGACTGCAGCCTCAATGCTCTGATCCAGCCTACTTGGTGGTAGTAATGCACAAAATAGCTAGTTTGCCATTGGCCATACAGCAGGAGGAGGAGAAGAAGTAGAAGAAGAAGGAGTAGCCTATTAGAAGAATTGGTGTGCGACCTCATTTGGATTTTATTATACCATGATATAATTCAGTTCAATATGACAGAATAAAAAATTAAGGTGGAGGTTGTGCTACATTTATTAATAATTAATAAAAAGTAGGTAGATAACTTATTGCACTTTTACTTTAGCACTGGTTATGCTCCTAGATGCTTGTTTAGGAAGGAGATGCACTCACGATTTCTGGTGACTAGAAATTCTCTTGCCTACCTACGTTGAATGCACTTTGGATTTTATCCCTTTGGATAAAAGCGTCTGCTAAATTACTGTAATGTAATGTATTAAAGGTGGTATAGCTTTTAGAAGGTTACCAACTCCAGTAGATGTGGACTGTGTAGTAATTGAAGTATGTAAAGCAGATGAAAATTTCAAAATAATAAATTTTTACAGCCCATGCAAGACATTAAGCATGGAAATGTTTGAAGTTTCAGATAATGCTACTAGAAGAGAAATTTGGTGTGGGGATTTTTAAGCACATAATAGACTATCGGGTAGTAGTTCTTGGGTAATCTGAATGTTGGAGCGTAACATTCAGACTATGGGCGACCTCTTCAAAATTGAGGAACACCACAGGGTCAAGTGACTCAAACGGTCAGTCGCAGCCTCCACACGAAACAGTATAAAATCTTTGTGGCAGAATAGGGGGGGTGCTTAGGCTGGATGCAGGGGAGAGTTGAGTCAGTGGTCTGACCCTGTATCCTGCACCGGCTGCAGACAACCAAGGCCGATTGCAGCCGGGTCATTTTAACCTGTGCGTGTGTGGACGAGCGTGAGAGTTCGACAGGGAGTCGACTGTTGGCTGGATGGAGTGGAAAGCAAGCGAGATCAGCAGTGGCAACCAACCTGTTCCCTGTTGAGACTGCCACCAGCCCGCTAGCCTGGACGCCGACAGTTCAGGTGGAAGCTGCTGTCGCCGTCAGTGGTGGTGGATGACGGTGCGGTGATGACGCTACTTTCTCTGTGGAGAACCACGGTCTCTTCCCTGTCTGTCGTGTCCCTGTTCAGGCACCACTCTAGCAAGCTCGCTACAACCGGGGCTGCGACAGACAGAGACTAAGGCAGGAGTGGAGAGTCAACGGGCCAACATGCCACTTCGTTCACACACGCACAGGTTAAAATTACCCAGCTGCAATCGGCCATAATAGGTCGCAGCCGGTGCTGGATACATTGAGTCAGTCCACTGACTCAACTCTCCCCTACATCCAGCTTACATCTCCCCCACACCCTCCCCCCAGTCTGCCACAATCATTTTCGGCAAGGTCAGCCAACACTCTTAACGCTTTGGGTATGTTTTGCCTGAGCGAAGCACTAGCCAAGCCAACACCATTGCACTGTGCTAGGCTAGCTAGAAACCCCTGAATAAACAAAGTTGTTTTCTTTTGATTTGAGAGCAGAGTAAGGCAGGTACAATCGATCTACACACTCTGATACCAATCAACCAATAGGAGTAAGGGAACACCATGACCAGCTTTGATGGACAGCCCCCCTCATTATCATAAGGACAGGGAAATACAGAAATAAATAAATAGGGAAAAGAATATAAACAGAAATTGATGAATGAGACAATAAATAAATAGGGCAAAAAATAATACAGAAATATAAATGTATCCCAGATTTATTTATTACTGTGTGCATTCATGCATTATTTTATTTGTGTATATATATACTGATTAGTTGATTTATAAGTAATTTCCATCATTCTTAGAGTATTTTTATTTATTTATACATTAATTAATTAATATAAATGTCAGCTTTGGTCCTCCATACTACACTGCATTTTACATTGTGTGCCACCGGGTCAAATTTGGAGGGAAATCTGCTGGATTGCTTTACGGCACAAAACAGGTAGAGGGTGCTGTTCTTCCAGTGCTAATGGAGCTAAAGATAAAGAGTTTCTGGTGACGGCAGATGGTGGAAGGAGAGAAAGGGAGATGGAAAAATCACTTTCAATATTTTGATCCTCTTCAGTCAAGACAAAGATGCCAGGGAGGAGGAGGGACAGGAAGCAACAGGGCATATGGGAAATAAATTTGAGAAACAGTAGTAACAATACCACTGGTGTGAAATAGAGGCTACCAATCGTCTCCACCATGGTCTCATTTGTTTATGGTAATTATAACAATGATATACTGATGTTGAAAGATGCTACACATTTATTTACTGTACATTTGAATGTACAATAAATAAGGACCACAATATGATTCAATACCAATGGCTCGTACTGGGCCGTACTGTTTTGTAACAAAATCTCCCCACCCATTGGAGTTTTGATATGGGTTCGGAAAAGTCTGTCGAGTTTATGAAACCATTTTGAAACACCATTGGAAAAACTCCAATATACAAGGTGGTCAAGCTAAAAACAAGGCTGTTTTTCTTAAATTCCTGAAAAGCTTAAATTTTGGAGATTTTGACCCACCAGCCACGATAAGTTCTCTCTGTTTCTCTCTCAGTTTGATTCAATGGCCTTCATTAGTATTAAGAAAATGTTAAAATGACAGAATACTTTGATTGTGCATATTGATAAGTTTATATATTTTGATCATTTACTGGTATGCTGTCTCTCCCTTTTCCCTGATCCTCTTTCCCTCTCTTGGGAGTGTATTGATCTGTGGTGAACAGGAGCTTGTTTACTCCTCAGGGTTTAGGTTTAGAAGTTAGCATGCTGGAGAGATTAATTTTGTAATCTTTTAATCAGCGGTGAATATTCATGATTTTACATGTGATTACCGTGTTCCAGAGGGTGGGCGCAGTGTAGTGGAGGGAATATTGTGTTGAGTGGGGAGGGAGTGGTGGTGGTGGTGGTGGGGGGAACCATGAGTGATATGGGTTGCAAATAAAGGAGGTACTGGAGGGGTAAACCCACCAAAATAAAGTTTACGTACCTTTTGATTCATCATAAATTGTTTATACACCTTTAGATTTTTCAAATAAAGTTTATCATCCTTTTCAAGCCAATAAAAGTATGCCTCATCTAAATTCATGGCATGCATTTTAAAGAGAAATATGCCACCAATTTATATTACATGGAAATAATACCTTTTCAAGAAAACAATTCGGTTTAGTTTGTGTTGTTTTCTTGAAAAGCCATTATTTGTTGCACTATTAATTTTGAATGAATTAAAATGAAAACTTTTGAATATAATAATTTGTTGATTATATTGATATTTCCCAGCTTACCCCTCCTTCACATAGCCAATGATGGAACAAGGCAACTAATTCTGCACTTGAGGCTGCTCTTAATTTTATGAGTGCCAATACCTCTGAAACGTCAAAAAGTTTGATATATTATCCTTTGGTACTGAATTAACTTTTTTTCCTGACTACATTAAGGAAAACACAATTAACAATTATTGCATTATTAAATCAAAAAGAAAGATTATCCTCAGAGATAATCACATCCCATCCAAGTTTTGCTCTGCTAAGCTCTTGTCATGTTCATTTAGCAAGGAGTATGAATGGTGACAGTATTCACAGAATATGTCTCAGCCTCTATCCTGTATAGTCATCTTGAAACAAAGTGCATTTGATTCAATGAGCTTCCCTGCATCCTGTCCTGATCCAAATCCAACTCTTTTATTAAAAATCAAAGATTTCTGATGAACAAAAGTTAAAAGACTTTATTCCACACTCGCAATTTAAATATTAAATTACTGAAAAAAGTATTTTCTGCCTTGACCACACCCCGATGAAGGCTAATTTGAACAGAAACGCAACTATTTGGATGGTACACTCCATGTTGTGGCAGGTACCAGGCTCTACTGCTGTTTTGAGAGTCTTTTGGCAACTTGACTGCAAAGCCTTTATTAATAATCAAACTTTGTGTAGTCTTCATGGAATCTGACATCTTTTCTGACCTTCCTCCTTCCTCCTCTGCTGCATTGTTTGGGAACTCTGTTCTTAAAGATGTTATTTTTTGGGCATTTTTGCCTTTATTGGACAGTTACTGGTAGAGAGACAGGAAAGACAAAGGGTCCTGTGCCGAATCAGAACGCGTGACATTGCGGTTACATGGTACAGACCTTAGAGGAGGAACTCTTTTCTTGAGTGGAAAGCCTATCTTGTCAGTGCCCATCCACAAGCCCGGCTGAGTTTGTCTTTTTCCCCATAACTGCACTCTCCTCTTTGGATATTTCATGTTCGTTGTCACAGTGGCTAGCTAGAGAATTTTTTTGTTGCTGCCATAGCTCCTGCTCCATGACCTGAGCGGTGGAGACATTGCCCTTTTCTAAGAGGTCCGTTTATAGTTCATCCTAACAAAGTTTTAATGGTACACAAGTTGTCTCCTAGGTACGTTCTTTCCAAACAACATCCCAATTTCGACATCAATCTGGGTACTTTCTCCAAATAAGGCTACTGATCTACTTTCCTTTCGAGTTGGGATATTGTCCTTTACAGGAGAAGATATCAGGGCGCTATGGCAAGTCATTGTGTTCCAAGCAACTCATTTCTAGGTTAATGACAAACAAACATACACAACTCTACACAAGCATCTACATGGTGGTCATTTTTACAAAACAGACACTGCCTATGAGCATCCTAAGGGGAATTGATTGTAGGGCATTGCATAGCTTGCTTTGCAGGCTGAACACCGGTAGCAAATCTGCTAAAATTGCTCTCCCTCACTTTCTTAGAGCCAGATTTACCCTTGGGTTTGTTCCAGAGCTTCTCTTGGCCATGGGGGGTGGGTTTCTTGCAGGTTACCAATCAAGAGTATGAGCCAATTGATCTACAAAGTGGATGAGATCGACAAACCTCGCTGTCTTTTCCTGCAAATCGCCAGCATAACCTCTTTATTTCTCTCTCACTTTGAAAGGCAGTTTAGACATCCCAGCTCTCAAGTTGGTTGGGTTATCCGTTTCCTCCGTATGTTCTTACATTTTTCTTTTGTGTTCATACAGAAGCCCAGTTCAGATGTCACAAAGAATGATGCACTAACCCACTAATTGTGACTATAGAGGACATCAGGACACACCATCATAAATCTACAGGACCATCAGACAGGCAGCTCCATTCGCTAGCCACCTAATTTGAATGCTACAGGGTCGAATGTGAAAGTGCAGGTATGTAACTGGTTATCAAGTGGTCTCCTCCTCCATCTCAATGTTTCATTGATTTAGACCCACGACACCTCCAGAAGGCTCGACAGTGATTTCCCCAAAATGCGGTCCCCAACAAGGATGTTCTTATTTGTTATGACTTGAAGTTACCGGTGTGAAAGCACCCCGAGACTTTTTTTAAGCTGCTAAGGTTTTTTAAGCGAAATCCGATCCAGAAGAATTTGTCTTGAGAGGAAGACAACAGGTGATTTCTCCCCCCACCTGTGTTTGAATGACAAACAAATCTTTCTTTATTCCCGTTGGTTGGCTTCGCGTAGCAGCTGCAAATGGTCATCTAAATATTATTCTGCTCATTTCCA
>OOFE01021617.1:4799-42566 GCA_900323365.1 Monocentris japonica | reverse complement strand
TGCTGGCTATGATAGAAAGGTGTCAGACCACACAGTGCATCGCAGCTTGCTGCGTATGGGGCTGCGAAGCCGCAGACTGGTCAGAGTGCCCATGCTGACTCCTGTCCACTGCCAAAAGCGCCTACAATGGGCACGTGAGCGTCAGAACTGGACCATGGAGCAATGGAAGAAGGTGGCCTGGTCTGATGAATCACGTTTTCTTTTACATCATGTGAACGGCCGGGTACATGTGCGTCATTTACCTGGGGAAGAGATGGCACCAAGATGCACTATGGGAAGAAGGCAAGCCAGAGGAGGCAGTGTGATGCTCTGGGCAATGTTCTGCTGGGAAACCTTGGGACCTGGCATTCATGTCACGTACCACCTACCTAAACAATGTTGCAGACCAAGTACACCCCTTCATGGCAATGGTATTCCCTGATGGCAGTGGCAGGATAATGCGCCCTGCCACACTGCAAAAATTGTTCAGGAATGGTTTGAGGAACATGACAAAGAGTTCAAGGTGTTGACTTGGCCTCCAAATTCCCCAGATCTCAATCTAATCGAGCATCTGTGGGATGTGCTGGAAAAACAAGTCCGATCCATGGAGGCCCCACCTCACAATTTACAGGACTTAAAGGATCTGTTGCTAACGTCTTGGTGCCAGATACCACAGGACACCTTCAGACGTCTTCAGAGGTCTTGTGCAGCCCTCAACGGGTTAGAGCTGTTTTGGCGGCACGAGGGGGACCTACACAATATTAGGCAGGTGATTTTAATGTTATGGCTGATCGGTGTATAGTGTATAGTGGATAATGTACTATGTCACAGTAGGCTTTATGCCTCTGTCCTTCAGTATAAGCGTCCTCTTAGCTGAATCTCTGCTCCCCTTCTTTCTGCTGGCAGGCCCAGTGTTGCTGAGTCATATACATGCTGAGTGTTTCCTGGCTCCACTCAGGCTATGTTATTATCGCCTCTAATCTAATAGAGCTTCAGAGGAGTTTAATCTGGATTATGTCCATCTAGTCATGAAGGAACCTTGTGAGGAAGTTAACACTATTTGGCTGATCTGCTTAGGTGTGTGATTTAGACCTGGACAGCAGGGCTTGAGATGAGGCCAAATTTAATCTGGAACTTTGGAGCATGGTGGCCTATTGTGGTGAGGACCAGATACGATTATAAGGACAGACAAAAATAGTATCATGAAAGGACATTGTTTAAAAGATGAAACTGTGTGGTGCTTTGGATAAAAGTATCCACCTAAAAGCATTTGAGTTAAAAGACTGAGTTTGCATGATACGTTTTAGTGTTTGGCGTCACTCACTAACTAGAGTTCCATTCTTTCTTATTGGGCATTCGCTCCATGGCAGAGGATACTGGAAGGACTGGACAAAGTAGAAGATGCTCCAGCCGATGATCACATTATAGTAGAGCCCCACAAAGCCACACACCTGGATAGATAGATAGATAGATAGATAGATAGAGAGATAGAGAGATAGATAGAGAGATAGAGAGATAGATAGATAGATAGATAGATAGATAGATAGAGAGAGAGATAGATAGATAGATAGATAGATAGATAGATAGATAGATAGACAGACAGATAGACAGACAGATAGATAGATAGATAGATAGATAGATAGATAGATAGATAGATGGTTACATGGTTAGAGTGGAAAATTCCTTTGGAATTCGTTCTGTTACACTTTACAGTATTCCCTCTGCTATGTGATGTCAGAGCCGAGAGACATGGTGTGTTAAAAGACATTACAAATATAAGTAATGTAAATATATTCTACCAAAAATAAAATGCTAAAATAACATCTGTACGTATGCAAACGGGGCACCATTCTTTGAGCAGGCCCCATGTTGCCGTCAGTCTTCTGAGCAATCAGCCCGCCAGGACATGCAGGAGCTAAATAAGGCTGAGGAAACCATGAATTATTGAAGCGCTCTCTTTCAGCGGTTTCAATAGTGATCTTCAATAGGATATTTATAGCTACTTCTGCATCAGCCATGCAACTCTAAAGAGAGGCTAACTTTCACTCTCAAACACTCCAATGCCTCTCTTAGCCCGAGAGAGGTAAAGCAGTTAAGAGGCTGTTGTGGCTCCTCTACATGAATCCTGTAACGTTATCCTGTTTATTGCTACATCCGTTTCATCATTACATATAATCTTACATGTATTGTAGGAGACATAAAACACATATTTCTGTTAAATTCGGGGTCCATAAGCACTGATAGTAATACATATGTCCAAGACAACAGAAGTGTATTGAGAGGGTTCAAAGTGTTGCCTGTGCAGAAAAGTAAAATAAATAAATCACCTAGAGAGCAGCAGCTTGTTTTTTCTAGAGCCCCTGCATATTCAGCAGAAGGTCTACTGTTTAAAACGGTGTGACAGCTATTCCCCATTACAGCCTCCCTGAGCCTTATCAGAGGACCCACCAACTTCCTCTCTACTATACTAGTCGACCTGCTTTCCTGAGGCACCACTGTATATCTCAGCCACAGTACATTAAAAGTGTTATCAAGAATATGTGTCACGCTTACACCGATAGGGATGACAGATGATAACCATTTTGACTTACACCCATCAGGCTGAAAACAAAATAAATTATGAAAAAAAAAAGATTTTTTTTCACTTACCATCAAACTGGACACCCCTATTCCACCCAAACGGGGACACACGTAGTTCCACACCCCAATGCTCCCACGCCGGATCTTCTGGCCCACTGCCAGCTCCAGGAAGAAGAGCGGGATGCCAATGATGATGAGGAGGATAAAGTAGGGGACCAGATAGGCACCTGAAAGACAAGTAACCGTATTGAGCTTATAAACAGCATTGCAAGAAAAACCCAATTGACGGTAAACCCAGTTGCAGGCGTGCTGACACACTAAACGTGATTTAAAAAATCATTCACATTCTCTGACATGCCAAAAAAGCTTGTTAAAGCTCTCAGTGTTTACAAATCAAGATTTGTAAAATCCATATAGGCTTTTTTTGATACACTTAAAGGACACTGAAACAAGGTTTAGAAGACTGGCAGACATCGCTCTCCTTGCTTTTCTGAATATCTATACTCTAACCAAACGATGAGGGCAAATGCTTTAGATCAACTAAATGTTCATAATTTTGTCTCTATTTGCTCCGGTGTAAAACTTTCTGTTGACTAATAGAGTGTCTGACTTGAGATGGAACGTTTGAAGGTTCAGTCCTTAGTTGGCCCATGGCTCAACATCATAAACCTGTCCTGGGTCCTACAACAGATGGTAGTGGCATGCATCGGGATAAAGACTAACTAGGACTATCATACAATGACTGGGCTCTATGTGTCTTCTACTTTTATATACTAGTTCAAACAACAGAAATTATGTTTTCTCTGTTGCCTCAGGCTTTCCACTTGAAGTGTGGAAGTGTGGTTACTATAACTGAATGCCACTGTCTCCAGTAATAACAGGTGTTTCCAAAATGCAGTTGACATAAGTTGACATATCAATTTATGTTTTATATCGGTCATCTTATAATCTGAACCCAATCCAAACCCACTGATGATTATTTTTTTAATTATGGGGGACATCTAAATTTGGTCCTTTCCAGTTTAATCCAGGGAAGGCAAATACTGTGCCTCTTCAGCCACATCCACTCTGCCATAGATTATTAGAACTAGGGCCAGCTCATAGAGATGATACATGGCATGCTCACTAGGATAAAGAGGTGACAAGGGAGAGAAAATGATAGAGGGTGTTGGACAGAGAAAGACAAAGGTAGGAGGAGGGAGAGACACAGAGGGAAAGAGAAGGGTGTCCAAAGAGTGATAACTACCCAACACCAAAGACATTTAATGTGTCTGTAATTGGTTGTCAGGCGGCAAATTACAGAGTGAAAGATCGCAGCTCTCCCGGTCACGTAACCTGACTGGCTGGGAATTAATCTACTGTCGGTAAATCCTGCCTATATGCAATGAATCAGGAGTGAATGGCAGAGAATGGCAGTAAAGCAGGGGGAGCTAGTGTATGTGGGTGTACAGAAAACATATTAGAGACCAAAGCAATGTAAACAGTGTAAAAGGTCATTTTTGCCTACTATGAACACAGGTTTGCACTGTCTGCACCTCCAATTACAGGCACACCAGACAAGAATAAATCCTTATCGCTATACAGATGCATTCATTTTTAATGCAGCTCTTTCCTGTTGACCAGAGTATCAGTTGAGCCCTGGCCAGCCCTAGAGGCAGTAGTAATCAATAGTGCAGCTATATTTAGAGTTGGCTGTTTTCTGTGCGATCCAGCTTCTCTCTTGGCGGTCCAGCCTGATTCTAACGGCAGGCAAGTGGAACTGTCATGTAGTTCCTGATGACTGGGGTTACTGAGCTGCTACAGGTGAGCAGCTAGAAGACAAACAGGAGGCAGAGCACACACTGACCTCATATGAAAGCAAATCAGCCTTGTGAGAATAATCTCAACAGCAAATCACGAGTTATGCTTGTGTCGTAGGTGACAACACATGATAACTGTGATACATAGTTCAAGTTTGGATTTTCAAAATACACTCACTGGCAACTTTATTAGGTACTGCTGTTCGTTAACGCAAATAGCCTGCTCCTCCTAATGGTGAATCATGTGACTGCAACTCAATATATAAAGAATGCAGGTGAAGTGGTTTAGTTTTTTGTTTGACTAAACATTAAAGTGGGCAAGATATGTGATCTTTGACCGTGGTATGATTGTTGGTGCCAGACGTGGTGGTTCCAGCATCTCAGAAACAGCTGCCCTCCTGGGATTTTCACCACTACAGTCTCTAGAGCTTACAAAGAATGGTGGAGAAACAAAAAACAGCCAAAAACACCTTATGAGAGCAGTCAAAGAAGAATGGGCAGACTTGTTCAAGCTAGGCCTCAAATGCTCAACAGCTCTTTACAATAGTGGTGTGCAGAAGGGCACCTTGTTGAATCCATGCGGTGAAGAATTCAGGCTGTTCTGGAGGCCAAAGGGGGTCCTAACTGGTACTAGATAGGTGTACCTAATAAAGTCCAACTGGGCCTATGGAAAGCAAAATCTCCAACTCACCTCCTCCATTCTTTTGGCACAGATAAGGGAAGCGCCATACATTTCCAAGGCCTACAGAGAAGCCCACCTGGGCCAGGATATATTGCAGCTTGCTGTTCCAGGCGGGGCGTCCATCGTTTTCAGGGACCTCGATCTGTGGGACTTTCTTCCCAGCAGCTCCTCCTACATTCAGGGAACTGCTTTTGTAGTCCAGTGGCTCCTCGTGTGCGAGCAGGTCAGCCACTGACTCTGTGACGTGCTCATGGCTTTGCTCCCGCTGTGTCACCTTGCTGTTCTTCGGCATCAGGGATGCTGAGGGATCAGGGACGCTGAGGGAAGGGGGTGGGGGTGGAGAGAGAGAGCAAGACTGAAAGAAACAGAAAGAACTGATATAGGCAGAGAGTGGAGGGGGTTTGGCTGGGCGCTATATGGGAAATGCTGAAGAGTGACAGCAACTGCTGGATTCCAGGTCTGTGACTCAGTCCTGCATCAGAAAAACATAAGAATCAAATTAATTGTATTTCAGGATCATCATCAAAATATAAGCAATGTTTTATTAGACAAACATTCCATTAATAGTCTACATTTTAAATAAAAACAGGTCAATTACTTTCACAAGCCCTGTTTGATGTACAGTCATTTTAAGCTGGCTTTGCACTGCTCTGGTCCCTAAATAACACTTCAGACTGAGCCATTGACACAATTATTCCCCCATTTAGTGCTTGGTTAGGCTTGTAATAAGTAGCTGGCTTATGACACATGCTCAGGTCTCTCTAGAGGCATGAAGGATGCCAACATAAATACAGGAGACCATTTGTCAAACCTGTATGTTAACTGAACCTGGTTCTTTCAACAAAAACTACTCAGCAATACATTTTAAGGATCCAGTGATTGGATCAAATATTTTTTCATTTATAAAACAGCATAGGCCCTCGTCTCCCACTTCGGTTTTTGGCTCCAAAAATTCCCAATCCTGCAAATTGTTCTACTTAATTTCCCTGTTCTGCAAGCTTAACTTCAGTGAAGCTTTTTCCTATAAATCCCCTAATCCTCTGAAGCCTTGCAGCAACATCCTCACCCCTCTTTCAGGGAGTGATTGGTTTAACCCAAACGTAGTGGAGGAAATGAGAATGATGCTCTGGATGAACTGCAGTCATCACAAGCCAAGTGTAGGCTCATCACTTATTGAGTGAGTAGTTTCTCCATTCTAAAAAAACAGACCTGAAAAGTCCATGGGACCTGTGAGGCCCGTATCCCACGCTGGACGACAGGGGGAAAGTAAAAAAGAACACTAACAGACATGAGAAATGAATATGAAGACTTCTTCTTCTTCACATTCCTTTATTCTCTGTGATGATAATGACTGACTGACATATTATTGAAACCCAATCAAATTAGAGGGGTAAATATTGTCTTTTTGCTAAAGGAAACACTAGAGCACTGGCATTGAATAGAGGTCACACAGAGGACAGCCAGAAGCTGCTCGAACTTGGATAACATCTTGAAGGACTGTTGGCTGCTGCACCTCGAGTGTGATGCAACAGCAGTGATGCACTAGCCTTCCTCCGTCACAGCAGCCACTGCTTACATCATTCCCAACCAAACTTTCATACCAGCAGCAAATTCTCCATTAAGTGACAAGAAAGCTTCAAACAACATATATTACATCAGATTTCCTCCCCTGTGCATGTCAAGATCAGCCCATGCTGCAATAATCCATGCCCATTCAAAAATTGTACTGGGAACTTCATAATCCTATGTGCATTAACTGTAAAAACCCCAGCTCTGCTTCTGTCATGTCATTCAATCCCATACTGTACAAGACATGCAATATCAATCAGCAGCTGCACCATCCAGCCAACACATCAACCCACACAACCAATAATCCTGCTGAAAAAAACAGCATTCAGATCACTCCCGGCAATGTTTAGAGTCTGACTATATGGTGCAATTTTATACCACAGCATTTTCTTTCTATGTCAGACAATAGCCTGAGGGTGGGCTTGCAAACAAGAGGCCAGCTTGTTGTTGTTATCCTCATCACAGGTAGATCAGAATAAATACAGTATGTCCTTGGATGAAGAAGTCCTGGATTGACTCTTTCAGTACGCAGTTAAAAATTGAAAATGAATTTGAGGGTCAGGGGATTTCATAACCAATCAAACTAACGCAGTGATTACAACCACATCAACCATGATGTGTTATGTTGTTTTGTCATGTTTACATAACTGGTGTGAATATCTGCCGGATCTTTTTATATTCATTCTATATCTTGCCTGTCCAGAGAGATACTGCATCTGTTATAACAAAGGATAGCATTTGTATTAGTAGACTATTTCTTCAGTACCAATTACAGCACTTCGAGTGAAACCACACAAATAATTTGGTCTGATGCTTGCTTGCTACATGTATTACATTAACAGAAGATGATACCATGGGGAGTTATTTATTGTGAAACCATAATAACAGAGTTTGAATTAGGAAATGCATCAGGCAATGATCTTTGGTATAATGTACAAGTAGTTTATCATGCACGTCTGGAGTAGTTAGGATTTCATGCTATTAGTCTATAAATATTTGTTCCCTGAAAAGTGTGCAGCCAAGACAAATTGTTCAAAATGTGTAATCAAAACATCCCATCACATTAAAGGCAACATGAGTGACTTTAAATAATCCCTATGGCTTCCCTCATCCTCCACAAACTAGAGTTGATATTAATGCAATTGGTTTAGGTTTTAGATAGTCATCTCTGGAGCTGTGCACACTACATGAAAGCAGAAAAAGCGGCACTTAATTTAATGTAATACTTCATTATTGCCATGCATGCATATTTCTTATAAGGAATCTCATTTTAAAGATCTCTTTTAAAGAACACGCTACACTGTTAATCTTTCAGCACCAAAAAAGGTTGTAAGTATAATATTAAACACTCCTAGTCATAAACATCTGCCCCTACTCATCATTATCCTCACTGTCAGACACATCACAAAGTGTCAAACAACTACTTAGAAGTTATACTCTAATATACACAAAAGCAATAGACACACTTTATTGTGTAGAAAGTGAATAGGTTTACTAGACCACATCCCATCACAGTGATGAGTATGCATTACAGTGTGTTCGCAGTAGTTATAACTGAATAGACATTCAAATGTAGAGAGGTTTCCAAATACAAACCGAATCTATGAACATGCCCAACAACAAGACATAATATATAGAGGTAAAATACCAGACTGTAAGTATCATCTTCAGTAATCAGCCTTCTTCAAATGCCCTCATCAGTTACTGTTCCAGTGATCACGAGCCTGTTACTAGTTAGACCCGACAACAACGCCGGTAACACAAACAAAACTATAACAAATATCTGAGATGTAACATGAGCAAAGCAGCAACATCTATGGTTGAACTGTCACAGTGGAAATGAAAACAGTAATACTTTTATAAACACGATTGAATATATAATACTGGACATCAAATTTGTGGAAAAAGAGAAGACGAAGTGGATCACTCTACCATGAATCCCATCTGAGTTTAGGGACATATAGAACTTATAAAAGGATGAACTGGAACAGTCTCATCTGAAGCATTGGGACATCAACTAGCAAAGCGCTGCTTTTTTTGGTTTTAAAATACTTTTTTCCCTCTAAAATATAGCTCACGAATCTGGCGCAGATAATAGTAGCCTTTACTGCTCTGTTATGAATGAATGATGTGACGACTTTACTAAATACACGCACTCAAGGTCAAATAAAACATGTGATTCGCGAACGTAGTGGCATGTGTGAAAAAAAAATATATATATATGTGCAAATTTTACAGAATTATCTAATTTTAGATAGTTTAGATTTAAAGTGATAACAAGTCATAGCAAGTCACAGAAACGTAGCAATTCAAACTCTCTCCTGTCTGTCTGAGAAGTTCTGCAGAAATGTCTATTGCAAGAGTGTATACACAGACCACAGAGAAAACAGTCTCTCAGATAAGATGCTCAGTGGAGGGCTGATGAAAACAAAATATCTTTCTCACCGTGAATGTTTTGAAGCGATCAACAGTATCCAATGTCTGATACAGTCAAAAAACGCCTCGCATATCTGGAGCGACACATTAACATCCGCTTGGTATCACTTCTGTTTCAGTGTGGTACTCAGTGTGGCACGGAGGACGGAGGCTGCTGGATCACATGCTGCTTTGGCTACAATTGACATGCAGGGTGGAGAGTCCGGAGCGCACCGTGACGCACAAGTGCTGTTCATCATCACACGGACAAATGATCACCTGCCAGTCACTAGGCTTGTTTTTTGTTCTGACAAGGCTCTCAAGAGACATCCACCCATCAAAATATCTCTGCACGTGAAGGTGGCACGGTGAGGATATGGCGCAAAGTAGCGTGTAGCTTGTCAAGGTTATCTTTTGCTCCTAACTGGGGAAGTGCTGGTCTGACGCAGGTTCCGTCATACTCGATATAGGCTGGGCCTCAAACGCGTTTTTCAATTGATAAAAAAAATGTCAAGCCATTCACCACGGCTCCGTCAGTATAGGTTATCCAGAAAAATACACCTCATCTCTTAAAGGTAACATTCAGTCAGCCTGGTCAAAATAGTCACGAGGTTACGTCACCCCAAAATGATAAAATAGACAAGAAGTGGAGGATGATGAGTTTATTAGCTTGTTGGAGTAGTTCATAGTTGAGTGAGTGTAGTGTTGAAATTGAATTGAACAGATTCTTTAAACAATAACAGATGGAAATGATGGAGACATTTACACTGGCTGGAGAGGCTGTTGAGGGGAAAGAGGAAGAGTAGGCGATCTTTCCAGTGTTATTAAATAATCACCTTTCTGCTGGCATACATCATACTGGCATAATAGTCTGTAAAACACAGTTTTGATAGGAATCCAGCATTAACTCCCTGATGAAACTTTAAGTCTGTGGGCCACAACTGCTCCACTCCCAATGGGTGGTCATTTTCTATTGAGACACTGGACATGCCACAGGGCTGCAGCAGACAGTCAGCCAGAGGATCATAAATCATGCACCATCTGGCAGAGTTTTCTTTAATACCACTGAGATAGGGGAGGTGGATATTATCTAGGGGCCATTTGTCATCCGGACCTTTTTGTCCTCCATTCCCACATGTCTGCTTCTTTGATCATCTTAATCACATGTACGGTATTTATTTTCTCCCTTCTTGATATTTATCCGCGTCTGCAATCAAAGCAAATGTGATTATCATTATTCAATTTGGTCTCAGTGACGATATATAACATGAGGGGGGAAACATGTAGTTGATGTTGCAGTGAATGAAGTGGTATCAAACAAAAGCCCTGTGTAACAAGCTTTAATGCACTTTGAACTGGCTCCAAATAGCAAGGCAACACACTCATAGAAGATATGACCTCTACAGTACATTTGGATCACAATGTATGTATTGTGCCTTGCAGTATGCATGTGTTTTTTGAGTGCAGCATTCGACACCTAGTCAGGGCATGTTCTGTTTATTCTATTTCTAAGGCCGGTCCTTGTTCATTGATGCTTTTGACGCACCTTCTCAGAGCTGACTACTGGGATCAGTTGCCACAGCAACCTCAGGATCACATGACAGACGTTGTGTCATCTCTGTGCTATCCTTTCTGCATTCTTCTCTTCTCTTGATTCTCTTGATAAATTGCTTTATTCTAATTATCCTGAAACAAAACACATTACAAGTAACACACACATGCGTGGTCCCCTGGGCCTCCTTTCCTGTCTGGTTACCTGAACTTTGGCTCCTTCAGTTTTCTTGGCAGCCTGTCGTATGAATAAAACAACAGAGAGCATCTGATTAAAACATCACAGGATGTTGCCACTCTTATGTGGATGCCTGCTCCTCTCATTCCCATCTCTTCTCCTTCCTCAGTTCTCCTATTTTTTTTCTCTTTTTCTCCTTAGCTGGTTTGTGAAGCATCTGGTGGATTAAAATCAATTGCTTGTAGTACTTTTGCTTCTACAGGCTCTTGTCACCCTGTCTTATAGGAGTGACAGATAGAAATAATCTCCCACAGTACATTGCATCTGAAACAAAGTGCCAGGGCTTCGCAGGTCTTCATTCTTTCATTCAAAATCTGATAATAGATGTCAATTAAGTCAGGTATAAGGGTGTAGGTGCTAACTTACCAGTTAGAGACCTTTACTTTTGATGGGAAGTCTGCCAGAAACAGCTGAGCCATGGGAGTAGCGTATGTGTAATGCTGTCCCGTAGTATTGAAGCACCCTTGGCCAAGGCAGTGAACCCCGACTGCTCCAGTGGAGCTGCTCAGTGGACAGCAATTTGTCTTTCAGTGAACCACTTGGATAACTTTTGGGGTTTTATTAAGCTTGTCTCAGCAGCCTTGCAGGCCTGTGGGACTGTTGGCACAGTGGTGCTGTTGCCCTCTCTGGTTAGCAAATGACCGGCCAGTCCCATTTGGTTTGGAGGAGGTGGGGTTTGGTTCTGCCTTCCTTTACTCCATGTCCTCTTACTCTATTTATTGAACATATTATAAAGTCATTTTTTCCAACCGCATTCCTTCTGCCACTGTGACGATGTTCCGAGTCTATGGGTAGGAAGGACACTGGAGGTTTCTGGCTCCTGGTTCTTGCCCGTAGTTTATTCTGCACCAAACATAACCTAAGCACAACATAAATAACACACCACCAGTGCTGGAATCACTGTGCCCCCTTTTGGGGTTGAGTCCACAGTCTTTAAATAAATGTTCCCTTTGTGGGTTTATGTCTAACAGCCTGTATAGTAGCAGTCTTTTCAGGCCAGTTCCTCTCTGGTTTCTGTACTTCAAGTATCCTCTATGCCTTTTACTGTATTTAATGCCCCTTCATAGCTGACGTCAGTTGGTACTCCTCTCTCCTAACTGTTCACCTTCACTCGTCTCTATCTTCACAATCCCCCCCCTCAGTAGTGGCCCCCATTTTGCTGGAAGCCTCTATTCTTTTGTACTCCCCCTCACCCACTTCCACTCACGTGCGCTCACGCATTCTGCATCTGCACCACTACATCCGTCCAGTACTTTTCCTTCACTCCAGTCTCATTTATATTCCTCCCTCCCTGCCTCTCCCCATCCCATCCCTCCCTCCTGTTTCTCCCCTTGTGTTGTGGTGTCTGGGTCACTCTCGGCTCCTAAAAAAAGCTTCAGGCTGCATTGGGCTTTATCTTCAAGTTCTCACTGGAATCACTTATCTAGGTAGTATTCCATTGTTAGCATATCCTAGCATAATAACTGCTTGAACAATCATGAAAGCAAGACGGAAATGGAAGACTTCTGAGAGTATTAAATGGATTAGACTCAGTCAAAGCAATCGATGAACCATTCTGTTTACATTTGTGACACCACATACAGTACATCGCTGTCTGTGATCAATGCATTGATGATGTGATGACTCCTTTTGCCAAGAGGGTTAATGCTCATTGATGTTGGATGACCCCTTCTGCCAGGAGGGACAGTGCATCACTTTGCTTTTTCAGCATTGTACTGAATGAATATAATATTGTTAGAAACAAAAGACAATAAACATTAAAAAGAAACAATAGACAAGTATTTTTCATATATTATTCATCTTTACCTAACCTTAAATCATGTTTACATAAATGTCACACCAGGTTTTTAAGTACATGGAGAAATGAACAAGGAGCTTTCATTTAAATGAATATGAAGGACAGAAGCCATATCTTTGTTTTGATTTCACAGTTGTGAATACACAAAAAACACACAGGATATCTACGGTATCTACAGATAAATCTGTAGATGCTGTAGCAACTTCTACTTTCCCAGAGTGCATCAGTGACCAGGGATCTGCTGGCGCTGTGCAGGTGTTCAGACGGGGGAGAAAGTGGGTCATGCTGGGCTCTCACAGACCTACTGCAGTGCTACGCCATACGGCAGCCCTCCAAGACAAAGTGTATCTCTTGTTACAGGTTTTAGTCCAAAACTGTTCTATGAAGGATTTGTCCTGGTATTGTCATTGTCTGTATCAATCCATGAATATAAACAGGTGATATAAAAAAGATAATACCTAAATGCATTTGAGAGTCACGTGGGTGCTGTAATATATAAAGGTGGCATTGGTGGCTTTGCTGCTCTCAGCCCTTATCCACTGACACTTTCGGGATGGGAATTTTATCTCGATTGTGTATGATTAGACAATGAATTATGGCATTCTAGATAAAAAAAAAAAAAAAGTCCAGGTTACTTAGGCCAATGATAAGTTGTCTTTTGGTTGGTTGACAAGAAAAATGCACAAAAGATCTGTTTCTGGCTATTCGTCACACATACAAGCCAGAGTGCAATAGGTCAGGCCTTCCTGTTCACCTTATTGCAATAGACAAAAATAGAATCTCATTAAAGCTGTTTTTCCTCACTAATCCTTTGCAGATTTCCCTCTACTCTGACAGTTCATTAACAAAAACCTTTGTGTGCCAATCATCAACTGTTGTTGATGGTTATTTATAGATGAAGCACATATCCGCTGCAGTACTTTTATTTTTTATTTTCATATTTTCAGTCATTTCAAGTCTTAGTCATAGTCAATTTGATACAGTGGTCTGATACAGTGTGGACTTGTGTGTGCCCGTAAATGAAGAATCATTTTTGGATAACATTATTTAAAATGTGCTGAAAGCACAAATCTATGGTTTGCATCCTGAGTGGTTATCTACTAGCAAAAATGTGCTCACAAACATCAAGTACTGTAACTGTAAGCAAATAATTGTCACCTAATATTTTGCCATTATTTCATGTAAGTAATATCCTGCTGCCTTACATCGCGGTTGATGGGTGAGTGCTTTGGTTGCACCATTTGAGGAGGGCAATTGCCCTGGATATAGTGAGATTTAAAGCAGGCACATTTCCCCCCTCATACTATCTTTATAGACACACTTAAAGCCATATTAATGCTGGGCAGCAGATTGCCTTGCTGGGCCTGTGCAGGGACATGTGGCGGCCTATAGAAGAATTCCACCAGATGGTCTCTCAGAGAGGGGCCTGTCCAGCTCACAGGGTTGAGGGCAAAGCTACTGTCCCCATTTTTTTGGACAACATAATCCTTTTAAACTACTCCTGCACCAAAGCGTACTTTTTTTTGTAATTATTGTTGGCTTAACAAGGTTGATGCAACAGGGAATTTTATATAATAGGGTCAGGCTCACTTTATAGCGAGATGAAAACGTATTCTAAAAAAATGATAACATATTATGGTAATGTTTAATGTTTAAAGGGTAGTAGGGATTTCTTGTTTATCAAAATGATAAACATTTTTAGAGATGGAATCCTCTGTATGTGAGACATATAGATATGTGGTAATGATCTTTGTCCAAAATGGATATAGTATACAGTGTACTATACCTGTGTACTATTAATAATATCAATGGAAGTTGTTGGGACAGCAACATACTGGAAATCTGCAGTTGTCACTATGATTGGCAAGCAAGGACCCATAGGAAAGAGATCAAGAAGAGATCTCACGTTTTATGTCTCCTACACACAAATTAGCTCTTTTTAAGACTCAGATGAGACTAAAGGAATTTTCTGCTATTTTTCATCTCCAAATGATGTCAAATAAGTCTTATTTAACTTCTGTATATGTCATGTTAGCATCTTCACATTTATGTCATAAAGTCTCAAGAATCATTTCTCCCATGCGTCCTGGTGTCTTAGTGGTCTAAAAGGCGCAAACCACATCCTGGGTTCAAATCCAGCCTGGGACCTACAGTATGTTGCATGTCATCCTTCCTTTCTCACCTGATCTTTCCTGTTTCTCTCTACTGCTAACTATCAAATAAAGGGGGAAAAATCCTGAAAACTAATCTTTTAAAAAAAGAATAATTTCTCTCTGTTGTCTCCTCATTACTCCTAAGTTGGTTTCAGGAGAAACATTTCAGATGAAGGTGATCACAAAATCAGACAAAATTGTGATTCTCCAATTTTTCAGGAGATAAAGAAAAAAATCCCACACTGCAACCAAACCTCCACACCACAATTCCTAAGCATCACTTTTCAACGCAACATGCAATGGAGAACACACATACAGCATCTGCAGGGTGACGGCAACAAGCAACTGAACCACCAGAAAGCCCTCTGTGGAAAGAGGAGAGGAGCAGCACCAGGTCATCATCATTAAAATGTACACCAGCCACATCCCATCACTGTTTGAATACTCACTGGCCTGGATCACTGTCTCAACCCAACAAATAAACAAACTACCACTACAAACTATACAAAATAAAGCAATAACTACTAACTACTCATCATCCTGGGACAGAAATACACCAACAAGCCAGCCATCAAACCTATCACAGAAGAAGTGAAATGGACTACCGCAACACCTCTAAGGATAATATTACAGTAATGCCACCCTGACACAACAAACAGCACCATACTTCAGTAGTCCTACATACAAATCTTTCTCTTCTCATCTATTGCTTCTCATCATTTTAAATACCTATTTTAATCCTCTTGCTCTCTCTCTATTCATTCCCTCTTTTTCAAAATGTCATGATTATTTTATTAGTGTTAACTTACCAGTTAGAAACCTTGTTTCAGTGATAACATGCAATTGTACTTGTTAGGAGGAACCCTTCTGCCCCCTAGTGGACAAAAGGACGACACGTGTCAGTAATCTGAGTCGTCAGCTGTGAATGCTTGCTCAGGCCATATGGTCTGACTGACAGGTGTAAAGATCCTCTAGACTTGTGTGTATTTATATGATGAATGAGCCTTTTGTTTCATTGTGACATCAAACCACAGTTTGATAACAGTTTGAATCTGCATGACAGTTTATCATCCTAAATACCCCCCAGAACAGGACCAGTCTCAGTGGGCAACAGCAGACATCAAGAATAAACTCTTTTTGACTTGAACTAGCACCACGTCCCTCTCTCACTGATCTCTCTTGCATCTGTACAAATATCTTCCCTACTTAGTGAAGAAAAAAACATAATTAAACAGGAATAGTAATATTCCGTGCTGGAAAATAGCTGGTCAGACCAGCAGAAGTTGGTGGCTGGTCTAAACTATTTCAAAACAGGATTTTCCAGCAGAGACATGCAAACACAATCATACCTCTGGGCAATTATCCACCTGATTTGCATGTCTGTGGACTGTGGGAGGAAACCAAAGACCTTCTTGTTCTGAGGCAACATGCTAACCACTGAGACACACAGGATAACAAATAATGACTCAGAATATCAGTAAATTGTAAAACAAATAAAAAAGAAAAACAATGACACAATCAAAGTGGTCACCAAAAACATTAAGTGGACTTTTTCAGCTTTTTTATGTCAATATGGTAAAATGAAGCACAATCATAGAACACACATATATATGTGTATATATCAAATGGAGCCTTATAACACTGCTTACAACTGTTTCATGAACTTTCCATAACTACTGCAATCAAGATTTAAACCCTCGGTCATCTTGACCCCAAAAGGTCCATCAGTCCATTCCATTAACCAGTTACAAAGAAATAAACAGCAAGACCAGTTAATGACCAGACTTGTTCAAGCGGCTGACCAGCTACTAGCTCAAACTGGATTTTCCATCAGGGCTACCAGCTAGACCAGGTGAACTGTGCGAATTACATTCTGTTAAATGTTGCACCATCAGATCAAGGCAAATTTCTTGTATGTGTAAACGTACTTGGCAATAAACTCCCATTCTGATTCTGATTCTTCTATAATGCTCTATTTAATAGGAATTTATTTCATGCATCTAATTTCGGTTATCATTCAGGACAAACAATACCACTCTGCTTATACCGGCAGCTTCAGGCGCTGTCTTGTCTACTGCACTGTAATTTTCAACTTTATACATGCAGGGAATGCACTGTGACCCCAGAGCCGCACCCTTAAAGCAGCCTTCTGAATTGCATGCGTGACACCCGTGCAGCCAATCAGCTTCTTGTACAGCCGAGTAGGCGGGATTTCCTGTACAGTTACTGAGTAATCCAACATGGCGGATGTGTCGCTCGCTTAGAGGCTAGTGAAAGTGCATTTAAGTTAGTTATCTTAGATCGACTTGAAAAGTACACAGTCGAAGCAGTGAGTACATTGGCATAAATTTGTCCTTTAAGACGGAAATATCGACTTTGAACATGAAGGGGAAAGAACGATCGCCGGTGAAGAAACGCTCACGGGTGCTAGATGACATACGAGACCGAGGAGGAAGCCACCCGACCAGTAAAAAGATGGGAGCCCTGTCGACGACAGGCAACAACAACGGGAATAGTTCTGCTCAAAGCGGCGCTTCATCGAGGAGAAGTTTACACGGTGACAAAAGAGACTTGCGTGACCCAGAAGGACATACTATATCTAGTCGGACTGCTAACAATTATGACTATGGGGGCAACCTCGCTGGCACGGGTAACAAAATGCATAGCAGCGTTGACCTCACTACGGAAACCATCAATTCTTCTAGGACCAGTTCACGCAGCGATCCACGGCAACAATCAAATTCAGAAAGTGAGTACAAGGCTCTTAAAATAAGCGAGCTGGGCTCTCAGTTGAATGACGAGGAAATAGAAGATGGACTGTTTCACGAATTTAAGAAATTTGGCGATGTGAGTGTTAAAATAAGTCGGGTGAACGACGAAAGAGTGGCGTTCGTGAATTTCAGAAGGCCTGACGATGCCAAGGCGGCCAAACACGCCCGCGGCAAGTTGGTGCTCTACGACCGGCCTCTCAGAATTGAGCCCGTTTACATGAACCGACGTAGGAGCCGCTCCCCTGTTTCAAAAGACACTTTCTCTTCAGGACACAGACAGCTACACACTCAAAGACCGCTATCGCCAACTGGTGTTGGATACAGAGACTACCGATTACAGCAGTTGGCGCTGGGTCGTCTCCCCCCGCCCCCTCCACCACCTCACCTGAGGGACCTGGAAAGAGAATTTTCGGTCTTTGATGGCAGGAATCGACCTCCATTCATCGCTGAATGTGCTGTTTTCCGCGAGGAGGACCTCATGGCCCCAGAAGATGACCAGAGGGCAAACAGGACGTTGTTCCTTGGCAATCTTGACATCTCTGTGACAGAGAGTGATCTGAGAAGGGTGTTTGACAGGTTTGGGGTGATAACAGAGGTGGATATCAAGCGGGCAGTGCGTGGACAGAGCTGCACCTATGGTTTTCTAAAGTTTGAGAATCTTGACATGGCTCATCGTGCCAAAGTAACAATGTCTGGAAAAGTAGTAGGCCACAACCCAATTAAAATTGGCTATGGCAAACCTACCCCCACAACCAGGCTGTGGGTGGGGGGGCTTGGACCCTGGGTCCCACTTGCTGCACTGGCTAGGGAGTTTGATCGCTTTGGAACCATCAGGACTATAGACTATAGGAAAGGAGAGGCATGGGCCTACATCCAGTATGAAAGCCTGGACGCTGCTCAGGCTGCCTGTTCTCACATGCGAGGCGTCCCCCTTGGTGGACCTGATAAGAGACTGAGAGTAGACTTTGCAGATACAGAGCACCGCTACCAGCAGCAGCAGCAGTACATGCAGCTTCTCCCCCTACCACACTATGACTTGGTCCCTGAGCCGTTTGCCCACCGCCTCACTACAGAGTCTGTGAGAGTGAGAGAGAGGTCCCCTCCAGGCCTTGCTCGCTTCAGAGAAAGGGATCTCTACTCTAGTGCAGAATGGCCTGGCCTGGCTGTCCATGACAGGATGCGAGGAGCGGGCTTTGAGCCCCTAGAACATCTGGAAAGGTGTTCCCGCGAAACGTGGTCAGTGGAACGCGAACAGGAGTTACAAAGCAGAGATCAGGGCCGTAAAAGAAGACAGTTGGACGATGCCTGGCACCTGGACCGTTCACCTGACAACACTGATTATGTTTGGCATCGCCATGGCAACTCGCTGGAGCACAGCCCTGGAGGGAGCAGCCGAGATGGGGGCCGCTACAGTGACTCTGAACGGCTACCTCGCTCTGGCAGAGCTTCCCCTGCCAGAGAGCGCCTGGACACTGGGCCTTCAGACAAGAGACGGAGGACACTCAGCCCAACCGAGCCCAGCTCCAGGTCTGAGAAGGATGGCAAACGCAAAGTCAGTGACTCTTGTAAGAGCCCCGTGAGGAAGGATGACCGCTCAGAACACCCTTCCTCATCTTCATCCAAGTCTGGCCTGCAGTCCAAGCAGGGGGCTGGAGGTCAGAAGCTTTGCCAGGCCTGGCAGGGTGTCCTTCTGCTGAAAAATAGCAGCTTCCCCACATCAATGCACCTGCTGGAGGGGGACATGGCTGTGGCTACCAGTCTGCTGGTGGAGGGCTCCAAAGGGGGCCAGGTGTCACAGCTGAAGATCACCCAGCGCCTGCGCCTCGACCAGCCGAAGCTGGACGAGGTGTCTCGACGCATCAAGGCCGCTGGCACCAGCGGATACTCCATCCTCCTGGCTGTGCCTGGGAAATCTGAGGACGGAGGACTCCAGGACGCCAGCAGCTCCACCGAGAGACCCCTGAAAAATCTGGTCTCCTACCTGAAGCAGAAGGAGGCGGCCGGCGTCATCAGTCTCCCTGTGCGGGGCATCCGTGACAAGGACCAAGCAGTCCTTCATGCTTTTCCCCCATGTGATTTCTCCCAGCAGTTCTTGGATGCCTCCTCCAAAGCCTTTGCCAAATCAGAGGACGACTACCTGGTTATGGTCATTATCAGAGGAACATCATGAAAGAAAAAAAGTGCAAATTATAAAATGGTTGTATTCACACTTGTGCACTGCTTGACTATGAGTTGTGAAAACAGGGACAAGAGCTTAGTAGGTGTGGTTAAGCTTTCAGTGTCAGTCAAACAAAACATAATAAGAGGAAATTACAGGGCTCCGTTTTTAAGTTGCACGATAGCCTCTATTTCACCCTGTTGAAGGTATCTCTGTCACGGAAATGAAAGTCACATTAGATTGGATGCATTTTATTGAGTTGATTCATTTGATTAATGCAGGTTTCATACTGCCCTCTATTATATTTGGTTACTTCTTAATGGTATTTGGTTATCAAATAAATATAAATTACTTGTAGGGTACTGCGCTTAAAGAAATGAAGAGTAAGCTACATTTTTGTGAATCACAATAATATTGGTTGCCTTATCTAAAAAAAACACCATTCCTTCATAGACTTTGATATTTTGGCAGACTGTAACAAAAAGAACTCTAAAGATATATTTGGATCGAAAACAGAATAGCTAGCCTTTATTTTATCCGTACTCCACTTAGTTTTGGTTGGTCAGTCTCAACGCCTTGAAGACGCCTTGACCATGAAGATGTTTGTACAGCCATGGCTACAAGGAACTTGAATCAGTCCCGTGTACAGATCAGTTTCCCCTGATTAAAGAAGAATATCCATTTTACTCTAAAGCTTTACCTATTTGCTCATCAATAAGCATATTTCAAATGTGCACCTGTACCACCTCTTGTTGACCAAGTACAAGTCCTATGTTTTGAGTACTTGTCAAATCAGAGTATCAGCATGAGAGCTTTTCTATTTTTCTTGTCTTTATGACCATGTTAGTTAAAGCTTTTCAGAAAACTGGAAAAATTTTTGTACCAAATGTTTAATTCTATAGACAAACAGCATTGTGTTAGTCCTCAGTATTTGGTGCCCCGGTCCATTTTTTTAATCACTTAATTTCCTTTGTTCAGGCAATGTTGACATCAGCATTTGAGTAGCAGGGATGGTTACACTATAATAATGATTTATGTCAAAGCCCCTTTGTTTTCTGAGCCATGTCTGAAGGTTGTTTGACACTGTAGGGTGAAATCAATGCCTATTTCCATGTGTCTTTTTTTTTTTTTTTTTTTTTAAATTAACCATTTTCACTAAGCATTGGTGCCAACAGCACCACTATTTGCCATTTTAATTATCATCACACTGGTTCCCTTTGGTTTCCATCTATATACAATTATTCCTGGTTGGCTGTAGCTAAGCACCAAAAATGTCTTTTTGCACACAGCTTGTCAGTATGGCATCACTGAAAATGTGGTGCAGCCATTCATTTAACTCATCAGGACACATGGTAAAAATAGAATCAAATTGTGCATCCTATCTAGGTTGAACAAGTACTTTATTTTTGTATGTAACAGAAAATAAGAGTTAGATGTATATGTACATCCCCCATAATTGACCAGAAGTGTAAAATATCACTACTCTGCCAGTGGACTTGTGTGAGGAAACCCTCAGAATGCATCAGAGCAATGGGGCCCTGCTACAGTGGCCTTATATGCCTTCCTCTGAAAGGACTGATCTTGATTTGTTTTAATGCTTTGATTTCAGTACCATGTTTTAAATGGAAAGTTTTGCTTTGTGCTGTATACTCAGGATATCTGGAGAAAAAATGGAGACCAAGATTGCTCATGGGCCTAAGAAGTATACCTTCCTGTCAGAAAACAAAGTGCAACATGCGCTTCATAGATTTTGTCTCAGTCTTAATAAATTTACTCTTTCGTGGGAAACACAAATGTATCTGCCTTGGAAGACAACTTTTGTGACCTTTTCTGTTCTTGGAATTGTACTTGGAATTGTCTCTAAAACTGAAAGGCTTACCACTTTGACAGTGGAAGCCGTCTCTGGCAGAAAGGAGAGGAAAAAGTGTGAGATCGAGTTCTGTATGTTGATCATCAGTTGAATCACGAAGAATTTCTGATGTTGCCTTCATTGAAATTGAAGTTCGGGCTTCTTACTAGCTTAAAAAAAGATTGATTCCCTCTGCCGAGGCAAATCTAGAGTTACTGTGCCCCCTCAAAGATGTTTTATTCCTCAGTCACCTCTGGCCTTTATGTCTGGGGGTGTGGCTGAGAACCAGCAAGCGTGCTGCAGCTCTGTATCCTGGGCAACATCATCACCCTGGGCTGCTTTGGTCCAGCTGCTCAGCCTGCTACTCACCATGCCAGGCTCTATCAATATCAAAGTGGTCGTCTACATCTGACAGCCTCTCAATGGGAGCAAAACATTGCAAACACCCAGTCGTCTTTCTCACCTGGCTCCAGCAACACACTGGTGCAGAAAGTATTTGGCCCTGTACCAGCTTGAGAAGGAGAGGTGATATTCATTAATTTGTGTAGTTTGCCTGTTGTTTTACCCTTCCTTGCATTGGAGTTTTGAAGAAGATCTCTGTGCTAGGGCCAGACTTCATACGTGCCTCATCCTGTGTTGGAGACGAGGATTTATGTATGCTCAGGTTGAGACAGTGCGACACACCATCTGCTTTTTGTTATTTGCCGTAACGTGGAAAGGAAACGCTTCGGAAGAGAAAACATTTCCAGTGCCCTGTGCAGGGAACCCTAATTTTTAATTATGTTGATGTGATATACTTCTGTTCCAAAGTGAATATGAAATGAACGTGGAGAGTATCCTCCTGTCTTTGAGTCAGAATCTACAGGATGTATCCCCTCAACAGAACATCACTCCTGCACGCCATTGCTCCTGGTTTCATCTTTAAACAAGTGGGACCCATTTACACTGCTGCCCAAGGTATCCACCCTGTGCCACTTCCTGGAGACAAGGTTTCCTGGACCTTTGTGTCTTAACACAAGCATACCTGCACCAGTTCTTCAGGTAAAGTATTCAGATGGCCTAAATAACACACGTACATATACAAACGTAAAAGACTAGTATAAACACATCCTGTGATATCTCTAAATTGATAGTTTGAGATTAACAATTTGTATTTGTGAACCAAAAATGAATGATTCCTAATTGTTAATACCCTTATAGGTGACCTGTGAAAGCTGCGCAGTGTTACCACATGATCAGACCTGAATCACCACTGGTTATGAGATGGGTCACATTGGGACATTTTTGCATTATCTCTTGATAGAATGGAAGTGGTGCAATTCATATGAAAGTCTGTTGTCAGCAGTGGAATGGAGGATTGGCCTAAGATATGTAAGGTATATAAAGGTCCTGAATACAATGTCAACTTTTTATATGGTTAATACAGACATTGTCATGTCAGTCCATAGTGTCTAGCTTCAAAAAGTCATGGAATAGAAGCCGATCAGTTTTATCACAGGCGTCCGGATCTGATATTAACGGCAGGGTGTGTTTCTTGAATACATGCGTGTCCTGCTTTCTGCAGCATGAATGTGAAGTCTGACAGAAATGGATTTGGCATTGAGGGATAATTGACTAGGAGGATTTGATTGTAGCACATATATGAATGACCTATGCTGTATTATTATTAGTGAGGATGAAGAATTGTCAAAATCACACTTTATAGATTTTGAGCAATTTTTTAAAGCAACATTTGACATAATGCAAAAAAATCTTCAGAAATTGCAATTCTTTTCATTCTGGGCTTATAAGAGTCATCGTGACTCAGACAGGCTCTGTGCTAAGAGAAAGCTCCTCGACCCACTGACAAGGCTGTTATATAGATATAGTGATGCTGTCCTGAACACTAGCACAAATGAGTAGATACAATATGCCATTGATCATTCTTGTCAAGTATATAGTGGTGCTTGATGCATAATCTTTTGCTTATTTGTCAAGGTATTTGTGGATCGTTGGGACCTAACGGGTGTTAAAGAATGGTTTTGCATGTGAAACCCATTTGTCATTTAAAATGTTAAGTTTTACAGGATAAAGGTTGGAGGCCCCCACCAGTCTTTATTCTGCCAGTCTGAAAAGGCACGCAAATGTATCTACAGTGGGACTAAAGGACCTCTAGAGGTGTAACGAACACATTGAATAGTTGCTGCACAATTCAAGGAATTCGTCAGACAAGGGAAACTATGCCTTGGTGAGTACAATTTTAAATGTTTTCATTTGTATCAGTCATTAATTTCACCTCTGTATTTGATCAACCTATAGTATTTAATATCATTAATGTAAATAGCATCAAATTTATGTTTGAATAAAGGTTTTATTGTTTGAATACTTGTTGATTTTGTGTGTTTTCTTTCTGATATACTTGTTTGAGTGAGAATGCGTGCTACAGTTATGAATTGGTGGTAGATCTGTTCTGGTCTTTAGACCCTCTCTCCTCTAGAGGGCAGAGTTGGGTAGTGGAGTGACATCGAGACTGCTGTGGAACATGGACAAACGTCATGCTTAGAGGGGGAAGTGATCTCTTAATGGGTAACTTTATGATTCCATATTTTTTTTAGTGATAAGCTTATCCAGTTGATGTAAGGTTAACAGGTATTCTTGTTAGAGGAATTCATTATGAGAAGTAAAACCTCTTTCAAGCTAATATCAATAAAGTAAGATTAGGTCTACAGTCAGTCTGTGCTCTTTATCTTAAAAGGCCATTAAAACTTTAAACCCCATTCCAGGATATTGTTTTTATTATATCACTTATGGTTGGATAAACATAGATCCCTAAAGTGTGTGATGTGCTGATGGAAATAAATCTCTTCAGATTCCAGATCTCACCATAACTCCAAGGTCAGGCCCATTACCTTTCTTTAGAGGCAGTACAAACATAAACCATTTATAGCTTCAAAATGTAGTTTAGACTTGTGTTCATACTGTCAGCTCATGTATTGAGAACTCTGAAAAACTGAATTATGTCCATTCCTAGCAAATAAACATTTTAATACAGCCAGCTCTTAAGCCAAAGCAGCCTTTAACATCTTTGATTCCATTAATAATTCACAGTTTGCTATTAGTACATGCCGTATTTGAGAAAAGTCAACAGAACTCCATGCAGAAATCAGTCTGGGAAAGGTCAAACCTCATCTGGTCTTCAGCACTAATGAAATCATCACATATTGGCTATGAGAATAGTTGCTGAAAACTAATGCAGGACTTGACCTGGATAAACAAACCAAATGTGGTGCGCTCTTCAACCCCTCCTTTATTCCACAGTGATGCAAACCTGAGCTAACAAATGGTGACTTCAGCAAGTAACAGGTTTTTTTTTTTTTTATTCATCTATATTTGCACTATGTCAAGGCAAGCTTGAGTCAAGTCCTTCTCAAAGAAAACATTATTTATGAGTGCTTTTCATGAAATCCTTTATTACAAATGTATATGTAATTCTTCTTTGTGAGTTAAACTGTTTAATCCACTTCACGTTATGTGTGTTAACTGTCATTGCTGGATTGTGGCCTGTGTTAACTGTATGGCGTCCAGGCAATTGAATCAATAACTGAATGAAATTATATTCTATACAAAGAAATGTGTTTTGGTTGGGATTAGATTAAAGGACATTCGATAAAATATACTCAGTTGCTTTTGTTTCCTTTATCTGGTTTCACTCATTAAATTTACTCTGTGCTTATGGTCGTTAAGTGGTTTCATATCAGTGTTAGTTACAGCTCAAGTGAAGGAGGAGTTGAGGCTCATATTGAATCCTATCCAAACCATATAAAGTCCCTCAACTGCCTTTGTGAGGCTTCAGGGTCACTTTTGAAGAGATGAAGTCTGCTGTTGTGCTGCTGGCCTTTGTGGCCGTCTCAGAGGGCCTTCTCAAGTAAGTGATACATTTGGGGGGTGAACTTATATTTTCCTTTGCATCGGTGAGACAATGATGGCAATATAGTTGTATATGTTTTTACACTGTCATGGGGGTGGTGTTGAAGTCCTGTTTTCTATCTTAGAAAAGATGTGCTCGATGTTCGCTAAACTCAGGTTAAACATAGAGCCCTTTAATACCCAGGGCAAGGATGGCATTGCATATTTTACAGGCCAAGATCAGAAATTTTGAATGAGTTTGAGTTGCAGGTTCACATGTTCATAATGGGGCCAATTTGCTGACTTGTTTGCGCAGAATCCCTCTGATTAGAGGGAAGTCAGCCCGGCAGCTTCTGGAGGAGAAAGGCTTGTTTGAAGAGTACAGGAGGAAGTTTCCATACAACCCTGCGGCTAAGTTTCACCCCAGGGTTGACCAGAGTGCGGTGCCCATGACCTTTGATCCAGATGTAAGTTGCATGAAACTATCGTATAGTCTGTCCTGTGTGACCACGGAAAGTCATTGACTCAACAATCTTCTTTTGGAAAAGATAACATACTATGGAGTCATTGGCATTGGAACGCCCCCTCAGTTCTTCAAAGTTCTCTTTGACACCGGCTCGTCTGACCTGTGGGTACCTGCCTTAAAGTGCATCACCTATGTTTGCAGTAAGTATAATGGTAGCAGCTCATGTTCAGGGGAATGTAATGTAGAGAAGAGTCCTTGCTGAGGACAGAGATTGGGAGATGTTTGTTTAAGAAGTCAAGATGAGTCATTTGTTAAATTCTTTAAGATATTTAGATCTAGCTCTCTGCCTCAACAAAAACAATAAACTCTGCTCCTCCCTCTTGTCTGTTTCTCTCCTGTGCTGCTCTTTCTCACTCTTTCACCTGTCACTAGATGATCATGCAAAGTTCAACACCACAGCATCCTCCACTTTTCAGGCCAGCACAAAGACTGTCTCCATCTCATATGGCACTGGTTTCATGTCAGGGATTATAGGATATGACACTGTAAAGGTGAGATAAAAATGACCGTTAAGTCATTGATACGCTGGTGACATACATCGTGTTCGTACCATGCGCCACATACACTCCACAGAGTTCAGCTCACATGTACTGCAAATTCCATTGTTACTTTTCCTAACATAACATTGTGGCATACGGTATGCATCTCTTCAGTCATTAAAAAAAACAAATATGGTATTTTTCCTATCAGATAAGTGACTTTTATGTGGAGCACCAAATCTTTGGCCTTAGTGAAATAGAGGCAGTTTTTCTGGACTCTGTGCCATGGGATGGCATTCTGGGTCTGGCCTTCCCTGGCATATCAGTCGAAGGTGGCACAACTCTATTGGAAAATATGTGGAGTCAGGGCGATATCCCCCAGAACTTGTTCTCCATGTACCTGAGCAGGTGAGGCGCTTTCAGATTCAGGTTTCCAAGCATGATACAATGCCTAAATTGCCCAATTTCCTAAAAAAAAAAAGCATGTTCTTTTCTGCCTTCAGTTCTGTGGAGGGCAGTATGATCATTCTGGGAGGAACAGACCCCCTGTACTTCAGTGGAGGCATTAACTGGATCCCTGTGCACGGTGCCACTGGTTTTTGGAACATCGTAATAGATAGGTGAGTGGGCAGTAATGATTATGTGGCTGTATTAATCCTTCACTTCTTTTCCATTTAACCTCAGGCACCTGCATAATACATGTCTGTGACCAAGTTGTATTTTTAACAACAGCCTAGCCAACAGTCACTGAAGTGTTCACACTAATCTGAGGCCTGCTTCTTCTAAGGAATGATGTTGATGTTTAATGTACACAATATTTTATGAGATTTCCTTTTTGTCACAGCATCACCATCAATGGGAACACCGTTGCTTGCTCTGGGACATGTGAAGCAGTAGTGGACTCTGGCACTTCTCTTATCATAGGGCCGAGCAAAGACATCAACAACATCAATGGCTGGGTAGGAGCCTACACAGACCAGTTTGGAAACGTGAGTTGGTTTCATTGTTTTTTTCAGTGTTATGAATATAAGGACTACAGTGGGTCCACAACATTAAGATAACATGCTGTGGCTCTGTCTCACAGGCTATTGTGAGTTGCAGTAACATGAATGTCATGCCTGACATTGTCTTCAACATTAATGGCTACAGCTTCGCTCTGCCTCCATCAGCCTATGTCATGAAGGTTTGTCTCTCACACACTGAATGATATATGGAGAGATTATGTGAAGTCATAGTTATACAGGCCATAAGTAGCTTACTCATGCATTGCAAGAAAAAGCACAGTTGAAAATCTATCCTGGGATGGATCTGTTTAGGCATTCCTGTGTTCAATATTGAACTTGAAATGTTTATCCCCTGCCTTGTGTCACATGATCTCCCCTCTCTTCAGTTTGCGTCTAGCTGCAAAACAGGGTTTGAACCTGGCGTGTGGATCCTGGGTGAGGTCTTCATGCGGCAGTTCTACACTGTCTTCGACATCGACGGCAACAGAGTGGGCTTTGCTCAGGCTGTGTGAATGGGTCCTAAAAGACCACAACCTGAGAGCACCTGAGATATTCAGAAGGTGTTTGACTTTTGTCTTTTTATCTCAACAATTCATTGCAATAAAAACAAATTCTCCTCTAAAAGCATTCATGTTTGTAAGTGAAACTAATAAAATATTGTTTTTCAGACTTTTGAGTCCATGTTTACCTCTCTCTGTTGTGGATAGGAGGAATTCAGGAATTATATTGTGCTGTGGTTGTAAAGTGAATTGAAGACAATGTGTAAAGGCAAGAATCAGTCCCGGTGTTGCGCTGTAAAATGGATCTTGGCTTTGGTGTTCCAGTGTTGGTCATATTTCAATTTGCTGGCCACTAGGTGGCAGAGGACTCAATGAACTGCATACACTGTCATTACGCCATTCATTTGATTCTCCTAGGAGGGGCCTGAGGAAAGGATGAGTCATCTCACTTAGAATTCAGTCTTGTAAACACAGACCCACCTGCCAATCATTCATTGTCAACAAGCACCAGCTTGCATTGGTGCCATCTGTGTCTGTAACGTACAGTGATCTCAGCTTTTCTTTCAGCTGGTGGATTTGTTCTAATTATATCCTATGACTGAATATCTAAAAGGGATGCGTCATTCTCATCTTTCAAAACAGATCCATTTAACACAGAGCTCATTTATTATTTAACCTGCCATACCATGTTTGAACACTTTTTAGCATTTTAAGCATCTATGTCCATTTTAACTATTTATAATAAAACATTTTTCAACTGAATCCAATACATGTTACATTGCATTTCCAAATTAGTTTGTATAACACAACACACCTGGCTGGTGCTGCATGTGTTGTGAGTAAACATGACAACATGAGACACCTAGCTGAAGTTACCGAATGAAGAGCAATGGACTTCCCTCCAGGCCTCTTAAAACATTGATCCAGTGGAAGACTCCTGTGCAGCTGCAGGGCAGCAGGTGAAGTTACAGACTGCAGCATCTGTCAGGAAGATGGATCAACTTCTATACAAAAATAAACACGGAATAACATTCAGGAAGGTGCACAATTTGGTACTCTGTCCCATAAGGAAATGTGATATTTTTACCCATATTGTAAGTATTCATTTTAAGTTCACGTGTATAGCTAGATCTACACAGCATGAAGAGAAATAGAGCAATAGTGACTGATATCCAACACCTAATTTTGATGTTAAACATTGGATTGTCTGAGGCCAATCCAAGAAAGATAAATCCCCTCCCTCTCCCACTTGCTCATTTCTCTGCAGTGGGTGTCCTATTCCAGACAATAAGGCAGAGAAAAGGCGGGACAGTGAGCTGCTATGCATGGGGAGGTCCTATAGTAAACAATCCAAATGAGGGTGAAAAGACAGCGACACCAAATGGTGTCAGAAGAAAGTAAATTGGAGGGATAGGTGCAGTAAATACCGCTCCCTGAGCGAACAGAGTTTCCGCTCCAGTGATCTGTGTGGTCTAGCATTTCACCCTCAAGTGACCAAGGGTATGTCATTAGAGTAATACCGAAACAGAAGCCAGTGAAATTGCATGCCACTTGTCCCACTGAAGCCTGATCTTGACGTCGGCCTACGAACATAAGCCTGTCACATTGGGGGCAGTCACTCTGGAGACTGTCTTCTATCCAATAACTGCTGCTCAGTTTACCAGTTTACCTTACAGGATGTTGTGGACATCACTCACGTTTTTGTTGTATTTTTGTACTTTATGAAGTAGAAATACAGGAACAGTACAGTAATAGACAAGAGGATAGTTAATACAGTAGATAGCAGGCAACGTACAATAAGTCAATACACATAATTGAACATAATAAAATACATTTGTGAATTAACAGACATCGGTCTTTTCAACATCACTAAAGACAAATATAAGTGTACCTACTGTAAACGCTGAACGTATAGATGAAAAGCATCACAGCTACTAAACTTTATTGTTTGAACTGATTCATTCTTTGGTTGGAGGTAACATACAGCGGAGGAAGAAGTGCTTAACACTAGAAAGGCCAGTGGATTTTGAGGGCCTAAGAGAAGGCCGGCAAGTGATTTTGAAAATCTAACAGCATGGGTTGTACAGAAAGTGGGTCGAGGAAAAGTCATGGAAGGACATTTTCAAAACTGAAATATTTCAATTCTAAAATTCAAAACAGCCATCACCTGACTGCTGCTTGGCCTTTCCAGTTTTAAACATGTACTACACTAGCATATACAGTATGTGTCACTGCTGACAGAAACAATTTACTGATCTTACCTTATCACGTACAGTAGACCATCAGACAATACATGTCTTTATTGTCATTAATGACTTTAATGGAATTATTCAATACTCTCATGTGGACAACTAAGGAATTTGATTCCTAAATTATCCTGAGAATGCAACACCAGAAGCAAATGGATGAAATTTGTTATTTCTTACTAAAAACACATTTACATTGCTACAACTAGTCTGGCATTGGTCTGTTTTTCTGTTAACTTGCTTCACTGTTATCCTGATGTGCGTATGCACTGTGGTCATAAGAAGAGGGAGATGAGGGGCCTTCATTTGTTCTGATTCTTTAAACACGGTGGCAACAGTTTTTTAAGTTAATACAATTGTATTGGTGAAGTACCCTACGCCTCAGTAACAGAGGCGTATTGAGCATTTCAGCCTTTGAATTTAAGTTTGTGACAACATCATTTACATGTGAGTCTGCCTGAAAGCGTTCACTGTTTTCCTAAGTACACATGTGCATCTAGGATGGAAGACATTTTTTGTGATGATCATATATTATAGTGAAGTTAACATGTGAGCCCCTGAAGTTTTGAAGTTACTTAAGCAATGTAAGTAAAAAATAAGACATTTGTAAGCAAAGTGCTACTGTTATATTTACATTTCATCTGTGGCAGGCAGCCAAGAGGGCTTGTGTATTAGCTGCACTAGTACCTGCTATTTCAGACTGCGTTCATGAGACTGTTGGCTGGTTGGGAACTAATGCCCAGAAGTATTCAGTAGATGGTACTAGCTCTCAGTGGTTTTCCCTGGGCAATGCTAGCCTGGCTGCCACTAACCATCCCATGTGGCATGCTATCCCACAGGGAGTTCAACTACAGCAGCATAATAGATCTTAATAGACATTAAGTGACCGATTCTATTCTTAGCCCGGCACACCAATGCAGCAAGTAAATAATGCCCATTGCAGTTCAACTCCAATACGGCTGGATGTTTGGTACATTTATATTGCTAGTCTCACAATTGCATCATAAAACCAGAAACTTGAAGTCATTATCATGAAGGTCCAATCAAAGTCCAATCTAAAACAGAATTCGAGGTTCCTAGACAGTGTTATAGGTATTTGTGAACAAGAAAAACTTTCCCAAAGCTACAAACTAGAGAACCAAAGCTCTAATCTGTGATGTCATAAGGAGACAAAACCTGCAGCAGTGTCCAAAAAAAATCTTGAACATGAAGTAAATTACTGCAAAAACTCAAAAATTATTATTATTATTTGAGCATCAAATCATTCTCAAATCTTAAAAGCATGACATTTCATAAGCATGCATAACAGCAATCCTCAGACTATGGCACCCTATAAGGGGTGCCCAAGCCTATTCTAAACAGGAATGTAAACACATCATAAATATAAATAACTTGCTGTTGTAGGTAATGGTCAAATGAGCTCTGCAAGCTACACACTAAAGAATCCTCATCAACTGGATCTGTTTTTCTTTCAAGCAGCAACCTGTCTCACATCTCTTTAACTCCTCATCTTGGTGCTGTCGCTGCACACTGCCAAGATTCCCAGTGCCTCAAAAGCTTTCATTTCAAAAGTGTTAATCAAATTAATGAGTAACATCAAAAAATGTTTTCATGCTGTTTGTGTCTGCTAGTAATTACTGCTCTTCATTGGGGATTTAACCATATTGAAATTTAGTAATACTTCACTGTCTTCAAGTTAAAGATGTGTGTAACATTTCAAACCGTTATGTAATGTGGATTCATGCAAGCAGGGAAATTAGGGATTTCAACCACATTTCTGTGCATTATGTTTTGGGATTTTCTTTAACACTGTTCTTTTCAGGATATTGCAGTGGTCAATTTGTTTTTAAAAGTACATGCCCTTACAACAATGCCGCCAACTGTGAGAGCCAACTAGACCTTTTTCTTATTTTAGCTGTAAGATCTTTACAAAGTTCTATGGAGCAGCCATTTCACCATGCCATCACTGTCTTAACCTGCAGGCTCTGCTACTCACTTTCACACAACCATTGGGGTATCGGAGCACACAGAGCTAACAGACTCTGCATCAGACTCTGCATCAGACTTCCTTCTCTCTCGTTTGTCCCCTTGCCACTCCTCGTCTTCCTCTCCTATTGGGTTCAACCTCCCATTCAGCTGGTCCTTGGGTTCCAGGAAGGCCACATGTCTGTTAAGGAAGTCCTTGGCCCCACCTTCACCCCCTTCTTGCCCTGTCTCCTCATGTACTTGAGAGACGCTTACAGTTGACGAGTGAAGACTGTCTCCGGGGGGACTCTTACTCAGGCCCTGGCCTGGGCAGCAACTGCAGCGGCAGGGTGTGAGATAGAGGTAGATGAGAACCATAACTATGCTGGCCAAGCATCCCACCAGGGTGGTGTAGGCTGTCTTCATGTTCTCCAGCCCACCACTCATAGTGAAGTTATGCACCTTCACAGTTACATACAGGGTCTCATTGAGGGAGTCACTGGTGGCGTAGCAGGTGTAGACCCCTGAGTCTTCAGTCATAAGGGGCCCAATTTGCAGGCTGCCATCGGGAAGCATCACAGCACTCTTGTTTGCTGAGGACACTGGAATGTTACCAGGCAGCGCCCAGCTCTTCTGCATTTCCCTCTGCCTGGTGTCACAGTTCAGGACCAGGAACTGGTTTAGATAGACCTCCTCATCCATAATTTTAACCTCACTGCAGTTCAAATAGACCTTGTTCAGATCCAGTATGGACACCTTTTCTTTCTGCACCCCTGGCAAAACACAGGTGTGGTCTTCCCTGAAGTCAGTGGCGGAGCTGATCTGCTGGAGGTACCAGTGTGCCAGCAGGTTGTATGGCTCACAGCTGCAGGGCAGAGGGTTATTGTGGAAGTAGAGGCTGTTCTTGATCCAGGCAGGCAGAGCCTGGAGCTCATGGAGAGGTAGGACTTTAATTCGGTTGGAGGAGACATCCAGGAGGGTGAGAGTTTCCAGCCGGCTCCTCTCCCTCACCAGCTCCATGGGGAAGCGTGAGATCTGGTTCTGGCTCAGATAGAGCTTCTGCAGGCTGATGAGGCCAGAGAAGGCAGTGCGGTCAATTTGGGAGATGTGATTGTTATAGAGCAGCAACACCTCCAGGTGCTCCAGGGGCTCAAAAATGAGTTCCTCCAGCAGCCGGAGGCCATTTGAGGAAAGGTCCAGGTAGCGAAGCCTTCTCACATACAGAAAAGCTTCAGAGGAGAGGAAGGTTAGACCATTGTGGCTGAGCAGGAGACTGTGTAGTCTGCTGAGTTTGACAGGGGTCCATTCAGCACGTAGGCGGTTGATGGAGTTGAAGCTGAGGTCCAACACAGCTGTATAATGTGGAAGAGCTACAGGCACGCTAGTCAGATTCATCTTGGAACAGCTGATGATGTTGCTGGCACACACACAAGTCGTGTGGCAGTTGAGGGGGCTGCTGGTTAACTGCCCATTGATTCTCAGTGTTGGTAATAGTAACACCAGAGGTAGGATTGTAAAGAACCCTCTTCTAAACACTAGTCCGATGGCAGGGTGAGGAATGCAGAGCTGCTCTCCCATCATGTCAAGGTTAGGTAGGTATAAATTGTAGGAGTCTGGATATGTTAACCTAGTCTTCACAATGGAGTATCACAGAGCTGTAACGACATATTGAACAATGAGCAGGCAATCAAGTTGAATATCAAAATTTAAGATATGATGTCATTTAACCTTCATTTGACATGGTAAATGATGCCGAATGCCATGACAATAGTCGCAGCACTCGCGCCTATGCGCACTTCACGGTGTAACGCGCATAGGGGTGCATTGCACCAGTAAGTCACCAGTCAAAAAGTTCTGGTAGAGTCACGTCAGCAAATATGCGACCATAATGACACCAGTGAATTCTCACTATTAATCTCTATATCAAAACCTTAAAAACATACACATTCTGTATTGAAACAGTGCTGCACACACGGCGGTCACTGCTTTACTCGGTTCATCACACCATTTGTTTTTCCGCAGTCAGTATACTCACTAACACGCGGAAATATGTTGAACGTCCAGGCAGAAGTATCCCACCCGAGAATGCTTACCTTTGGTTGATTTTTAAGACAGGGGTTTCTTCAGCAGTCCCGCCGTGGAGAAGATCCGCTACAGGACATCATTATCCTGCTCCGATCTTGTGTATCATCTGAACCTACTGGCTAGCGTACTGTACCGGAAAAGACTGTCTGCCCGCCGAGGAGAAACAACCATCTGGTTATTGATCTGAGGCGGCGCACACAGTAGACCAAGGGGTGGGTCGCACTTCCACACATGCACACGCACGCACGCACGCGTAACCCATACCCCCCCATACACACACACACTTGGAATATTGATATGCAAGTTTATTGGCAATTAAGTACCAATTTTAAGAACTCGGCAAATAAATTGCAAATAAAAAACAATCTCGAGTAGAAGTGTGTTAACTGCCAAAAATCTGTCAAGGTGATGAACGTACTGGTTCCAACATTAGTAGTGGGCAAATCAGTACTGCTGAGCTAGTACAGTACATTGTTAATAGGCGGACAGTCAAAACAGCGACATGAGCTAACGTTATCTTTTGATGGGCTGTTAACATGCCTGAGAGAGGATTGTTTCGAGAGCCTGAAGGTTGATTAGAAAAATGAATTGGCCCTTTTCATACGTTGCATTTTCCTTTAAACAAAGAGGATCCTTGGAGGAGGGTATCTTTCTGTTCAATTAAGGGCGTATTAGTAGGTGATGGCTCCAACAGCGTTCACTGGGGCTTAGTATTGTGCTCTTTAGTGATGAAGCCCTTTTTCTGGTCCACTTCGTCGCTCTGGTGAAGGGCAGGGCAAACACAATCTTGCTCTGTTTGAACTGCAGCTGGTGTTTAGCAGAGAAGTGATGTGCATGCAGTAGTGTGTGAAGGATCAATACAGAGGGGTGAGAAGAGCACGTGCAACGTGTGGTTCTAACAAAGACCAGCACCAGGTCATGTGAGCTGGATGCAATTACCTGAATTATTAGCACAGAGGCATTTTGATACAGTCATTACATTACATGACATGAGTATGGTTTAAAGATAAAGCATTGTCAACATTTGCCAATTCTCGAATTAACATTGATTTTATTTTAGTGAGCATGTAATTCAAGTCCCTTTCAGCTAATTCTATTTTGAGTCGGCCAACCCCTCATTTTGAGATGTTAACTTTGCTGGAGTGCTGTCAAAGCAAGCAAACAGAATGAGAGAACATTGTGTGGATGGAAAAAATATTGTCACGTTAGATCAATTCAACATAAAGATTGAGCAAATAGCAATGTCTTAGTTCTCTTGCGCCATTTAACACCCCCAATAACATTTATCCAAATGCTGCCTAGTAGGGGTAGAAAATGGCTGCAAAATGGCTACAGAGGGGAAGTTGTGACATCAAGTGAGAGTAAGATGGACATATGACACTTGGTGTTGACCTGCAACTCTTTGATTAAAAGATTTTAACAGGATTTCGATGGAGGATCAAGTCACACAGTAAGGTCACACCTACAGGACACGTGTCCTGTTACATTGTCCAGCTACTACTTACATCCCACACACTCTAAATAAAACAGGACTGTGCCTATGGCCCAGCCCCAAAACTTAGTACCTTGATGGGTTGATCCAACATGTCCCTGTAGAAGATGCTCTCTAGACAGAAAGACATTTTTAACTATCTTCAATTAAAAAACTTTTTTTTCAGAGGTCTTATTTGCATGGTTCTACCAAACATAGAGCAGAAGATATTGATGACATGGATCAACTCATCTATGGTGCAATATGGCCATATATATATATATACAGAACTTATATTAAAACATCTCGGGCGCCTAAGACTTTTGCATGTGGAGTTCATTATTATGTATGGAAGTATACTCTATTGCTCCCATGTTAGGTACATTCGTCCATCATTTCATTCATTGTCTTTACCCGCTTGTTCTATTCAGAAGAATCATGGGGGGCTGGAGCCTATCCCAGAATGCATTGGGGCAAAAGGCAGGGAAACACCCTGGACTGGTCACCAGTCCATGTTAAGTAAATCTACATCTAGTGGCAAAATTAATGATAATTCCAAAGCCACTTAGGTTGACGAGTAGTAGAGACTTATGTTATGACAGGTTTCTATGTATTTCACTTCAACCACAGTTCTGAGATGTGCTGTCCTTGGGCAAGCGCTTGCATGCTGCTCACAAAACCAGACTTGATGTGTGGCTCTTTATTAGCAGAATGAATCTCAAACCTCCAGACTTTGACCAATACAAGTTTCCAAACAAATATGTGTCAGTGTAAATCCACACTGTTTCAGCTGTAACCCAACATAACTGTATGAAGTGCACAACTTAAGGTAAACGGTCAAAAGCCTTTTCACTCCACTCTACACAGTATCCTTCTTGACTATACGTATCTTTCCACAACAATGACGTCTTACCAGTAATGCACATGTGCAGTTATCAACTAAATATAAATAAGCCAACATTTTATCTTAGAGAATTAACTGTTATTACTATTGCGTAAAGTGATCAATACAAAATGTCAACATTAATGAATAACTAATCAACAAAAATGAACTAAATATTCTTCAATTGAATTTGGCTCTTACACTACATGTGAATTCAGATAAACAGAACCTTGTGAGCTGTAACTTGGGGAATAACTGATATGTATCGATCATTTCTCTGGAGGTCTGTAGGGATCCCTGCTCACACCCACTCCCACATCCATTTGTGCTGCATTGTGGTCTTTTCCTCTCTGCGAACATATTAGTGTGTAGAATTATGAGAGATGGAGAAGACAACCTTTCCATTCCAAGTGTTCCTCCATAGTGCCTACCTACCGTAAGCTGTATCATAAACACTGCTAAAATGTGTGTCTGCATGTTTCTATGTGTTCATTTAATCATATATACTGCCCTTTTTTCATTGTTTTGTTTTTACTGGGGTTGCAACATCCACTCTATAAAACCACAAATGAGGCACAGTATGCCTCATGATTATTTGAGGTCTATTTTACATGCGTGAACTGCAAAGAAAATGGCCTTCCCCTTCCCTCTTTGGCATCGTCAAACTGCAACCTCTATTATATTATCATCCGAGATGGATCTTAATAGCAGTAATTACCCATGACTATCAGGGAGTTTTAAAGCATTAGGCACAGAGACACAGTGATAGATGCACGCACGCACATACGTACACACACACACACACCCACACACACACACCCACACACACACACACACACCCACACCCACACACACACCCCCACACACCCACACACACCCACACACACACACCCACACACACACACACACACACACACCCACACTCACACACACACACACACACACACACATGTGCACACACATACACACCACACACACACACACACCCACACACCCACCCACACCCACCCACACACACACTCCCACACACACACACACACACACCCACACACACCCACATACACCCTCTTCTGCAGTGTTAGTCTGGTGAACTAGTAGTGTGTTGTTTCCAACCACAAAGATACAGGAGAAGAGAGGGGAGGAGAGGAGAGGAGAACAGAAGAGATGAGAGAAGAGGAGAG
>OOFE01021616.1:0-16588 GCA_900323365.1 Monocentris japonica | reverse complement strand
CTGGTCTAATGCAACCAAGATTGAACTGTTTGGCTTCAATTCTGTTATCATGTCTGGAGGAAACCAGGCACTGCTCATCACCTGCCCAATACCATCCCATCGGTGAAGCATGGTGGTGGCAGCGTCATGCTGTGGGGGTGTTTTTCAGCGGCAGGGACTGGGGGACTGGTCAGGGTTGAGGGAAAGCTGAACGGAGCAAAGTACAGAGATATCCTTAATGAAAACCTGGTCCAGAGCGCTCAGGACCTCAGACTGGGCCGAAGGTTCACCTTCCAACAGGACAATGACCCTAAGCACACAGCCAAGACAACGCAGGAGTGGCTTCGGGACAACTCTGTGAATGTCCTTGAGTGGCCCAGCCAGAGCCCTGACTTGAACTCAATTGAACATCTCTGGAGAGACCTGAAAATGGCTGTCCACCGATGGTCCCCATCCAACCTGACAGAGCTTGAGAGGATCTGCAGAGAAGAATGGCAGGAAATCCCCAAATCCAGGTGTGGAAAGCTTGTATGTGCAAATCCAGGTGTGCAAAGGGTCTGAATACTTATGTCAATGTGATATTTCAGTTTTCCCTTTTTAATAAATTTGTAAAAATTTCTAAAATTCTGTTTTCTCTTTGTCATTATGGGGTATTGAGTGTAGATTGATGAGGGAAAAATGAATTTAAACGATTTTAGCATAAGGCTGCAACATAACAAAATGTGAAAAAAGTGAAGGGGTCTGAATACTTTCTGAATGCACTGTATATTGCTCATGATCTGAAAGTATATATTTATAGAATTTGCGGGAAAAGGTCAAGTGTCCGGAATACCGTGAGTCTACGTTACATATATAAGACAGCACAGCTCATACATGGAATTGTGTACGTTGTATACGCTTGCATTTCCTACACGTGTAGCTATAAATACTACTCATTGGCTGTGGCTGAAATAAGAGCAGCGTGTGGATCAGACGTAAACCGAAATTATCATTAGGTCCTAACGATTGGTTAACGTTACGTCTTGTTCTACGAGGTATGTTTACCGATAAGCAAGACAACACTGAACTGTCAGATTTTTTTAAATGGAGATAGGTGTATAGTTCTCTCCATACAACAGACAACCGAACGACACACATTTACCAGCACTTATTACCCCTATTACAATAGTTTTAGTTTGCGATAAAAATCAGACAAATTGCTGCGATGTTTACCTTCAAGCGCGTTCGTTCTTTGGTTGAATACGTAGCATGGCTTCTCTTTGTACAGCGGCATCTCATGAGTCGGGGGAGATTTGTAAAACCTCGGGTCTTTGTAGTCCTTCTCCCATTTGGGGTAAGCGGGCTTAGCCAGCCCTGGCACATAGTGCATCCTCTCCCCGTAGGTGACCCTCTCCAGTCCGGGGATTTCCACTCTGACCCTGGGTTTGGGCCGAGGGGGGACCTTGGCTGTCAGACGGCAGCTGACATTGAAGTATCGCCGGGCCTGGGCTGCGACGCTTCTGCTGGCGACTCCATGTGTGGAGGAGACTCTGAGCTCATTTAATAAAACAGTTTGAGAAAACAACGGAGCCGCTGTTTTTAAACGCTGTGCCGTTTCCGGAAACATGTCACCCCCTGGCCTAGTTAGGCCGCGTTTAGAAGAACAAGCAGGGTGTTATTACGACCTAATTCATCGTCTTGTCAACGCAAACGTTCCTGCAGGACGGCGCCATCTTTGTCTTCTTCAGGTCGTCTTGACAGTTTGTTACGTTAGTAAAGACCGTCATAGCGCCCCCATCAGGTTGGGAGGTAAATAACTGGTGCCCCGCAAAAAGTCTTACTGGGTAGGTATTGTCTTTGTATCATGAAATTCTGTTATGATTTCTATTACTTATATAATACAAAATTATAAACATAAACATCATTCATTTTGTAGTATTGTATTTTAGGTGAAACGTTACAAAATCTCCAATCTCAAATGTCCAAAATCTTTCAAAAGTTGTCCCAGGAGAATTAAAATGGGTCCCTAAAATGAATGTTATTCTTGTTCCTGTTGGTGTTGTTGATTTTCATGACTTTTATAAGTTGTATTTGGAGGCCTAAGTATAACAACCTCAGATCTATGGTCATTAAATAGAAAAAGGTTGTAATAAAAAGATGTAATTCCACTGTCCAAAATCAAGTCATCTAGATTTTTTTTTTTTTTTTACCAATTTGTGTCTTTAAAACATATCTTGTAACATATCACATATTTTTGCAGTATGGGAATTTAGTATAATGAATATGGACATTTTGATTATAGTTTTCACTCTTTTAACTGTTATGCCCCCAACTACAACTTAAATAATTATACAGTTACACGAAATACTTGGGGGTCTACAGGGCAAAATCTTATCAAGCAATGGTTCTGTTGGCTAACTCAAATCTATAGGGGATTAATGGCATGAAAAAGTTGGGTAGCCCCATATCACTATTGTGTCCAGATAGTGCACCAAACCACATTTCAATGCAATATAAATGTAAATAAATCCAAGAAGGACTGTAATCTGATTTGTTTCTCCAAAATAGCTCCATATGTGGTTTAGGTAAATCTGTTTCCAGTTCCTCTGGTGTGTATTTTGAGCTGGGTTTAAATTGTGGCCTGTTAGATGCTTAATGAAAGGTGTAAACGGGAAGGACGAGGTTTCTTCATTTTTGAGTTTAGTTCTGCCACTGTTCACTGTCAACTCGAAACTAGACGACGATATATTATATTTAACATGAAGGAAGGGGGATGCAGGGGCTGCAGTATCATACCGCAAATCATTCTTTGCCAGACCAATTGTATTTTTTAACACAGAACATATTAATACAGATTATATTTTCACACAAGAACACAACTCTCCTCTCCTCTCCTCTCCTCTCCTCAGTTGTCAGTGGTATTTGGCAGCCAGGTAGGTCAAAGTGTGAAGGAGGACAGTAACTTTAGCCACCAGTAGCCACCACCACATCTGACCCAGGAGACCTAGAAAGAGAGAGGGGGGGCATTCAGATCAATATTCCCTCAAAGCATCTAATAATTCATCATTTTGGTGGTAAGTGATATAAGATGCAGGGACTTTGCCCTAGCTTAGGGTTTAGTGATTTGATGCCCCTGTTGTCCTGTAGAAGATGTATGACAGGGATATAAGGTCTCACCTCCTGCCCTGTTACCCTGCTGGGTGCTGTCACAGGGCAGGGTATGGGTGTAAGGTGTGGTCAGGGTAGGCGTAGGGCTGTCGGGAGGTGAGAGGTCTCCTGATGGGGCGGGGCTGGTACCTTCTGAGGGAGGGGACAGAGGTGACATTGCCATATGAGGTCCTTAATGTAACATTTTAACGTCAATAAATCGTCACCACATTCATTTTGAGACATTGGTAAACAAACAAGACCACCACTAGAAGATTGTCAGCCTCTTGCGGTCTCTACTCTGCTTTTTACGTTATGTGCCTCCAGGTTGGATTTGGAGGGAAATCTGCTTTATTGCTTTACGGCACAAAACAGGAAGAGGGCGCTGTTCTTCCAGCGCTAACAGAGCTAAAGCTTTCAGAGTTTCTGGCAATGGCAGATAGTGGAAGGAGAGAAAGGCCCATGGAAAAATCACTTCCAACTCCTCTTCAGTAAAGACAAATATACTAGGGAGGGGGGACAGGAAGCAACAGGGTTTATGGGAAATGTTGTCTTAATTTTGAGATCTCACTAGAAATAACAATACCACTGGTGGGGGATAGAGGCTACCAATCGTCTCCACCATGGTCTCATTTGTTTGCTGAACTTCTTATATTTTAGGGTAACAATACTCATTACTGTCAAACGGTGGTCAGCATGGCGACGTAATGAAGAGGTCATATTTGCAACCTGTACAACCTGTAGAGTCATACCTGCAGCTTACCTATCACCTGAATCAAGACCCTGTGGCTGAGTGCGTTGGGCGGATGGGTCTTGCAGTAGTATCTCCCGCTGTCTGCCTCCGTAGCAGGGTTGATGTGTAGCACCAGGGTCAGATTGGGCTGGATTGAGCTGACGTTGACCAGGCACACACCGTCCTGGGAGCAGAAAATGAAAAGGAGCAAGGTCAAAGGCGTCACAGTACGCTCGACTTCCCTTGAGTCGGTATGAGAGGGACTAGATATGTCATAGTGAAAATCCATCATCCGTGGAGCAGAACAACACCAACATATCATTGTCAAATTACCACGGCGGACAATCGTTAGCCTCTATCTCACATCAGTGGTATTGTTAGTTCTAGTGTTTCTCAAAATTAAGACCACATTTCCCATAAGCCCCATTTCTTCCTGTCCACCCTCCCCCTCCCTGGTGTCTTTGTCTTTACTGAAGAGGATCAACATGTTGGAAGTGATTTTTCCATCTTCCTTTCACGCCTTCCACCATCTGGCAGACACTCCGACAGTGTGTTCACGCAGCGAGCAACACAATCAACAAGTCCATTCCTCCAGAGCTGAGCGACCAGTTAAACTCGTTGGACTGAACTTTTTGACGTCAGCCAATCGTCAGCGATTTGCTCGCTTCCTCGTTTCCCTATCACTGTGATTTTGTTACACGAACGTTAGCTCTGCCCGGCAAGCGCGCAATGGACGAGAAGTTGGTTTTAGCTCTTCAAAGCTTCCCAGTTCTTTACAATAAATAATAAACTTCTTAACAACAACGCTTGGAGAATGGCTGCATCCATCATTAGGTCGATGATAAGCACTGAAGTAATTTCCTTTCTTTTGTCAGTTGATTTAGGATTAATGTTATCTATTTAGTGCTTGCTGACTAGCCATGTTAACTCATCAAAACATCAAAAATACATAATTTCCCTGTTCAAAACTGCACGACACCACTGCATAGATGCGATCGGAGCCTCTTGCACCTTTAAATGAACTACACCTAAATGCACTGTCAGTTCAGTGAGTTCGTTGACTTCTGGACCCTACAATTGCTCCAAGATAGTGGCCTCCACATTTAGGCAGAAAGACATGTGGGACACATTGCAACCGCCGCACCTTCTTCCATTCATTTTAATAATCTTGCATGGCTCCGCACACAAGGTGCTTCCCATGTGCAGTGTCTGAATCAATCAGGCATTTCACCTGTCACTCTATAAGGCATGCTATCAAATCAGTTTTAATAATCATTACAACGTGTGTTTTTCTACTTGTTTAAGTTGTTTTTGCCAGGTTTATTTCTTTAGCTGAGTGAGATTTGATATTGTCTCTCTGTTTTACTTATGTGTCAGTTTTCAAAACAATGTTGCAAAGTGAAATACCAAGAAAAGCATAATAATAAATGTGTATTTACACATGTGTAAATCTGACCAGAATAGAAGAAAACTACCACGTGTCAATAATAAAGACGAGCTAGCATTAACATGGTACCTTAAAAAAAAAAAAAAAAAAGTAATCACCTCATGTCCACTGTCCCTCCATAGCTGTGCGAGGTGTTGGGTTTCCAGGCATCTGAACTCACAGCTCAGTGATAAACTGTCTCCAGGTGGAACCACCTTGTTAATGCCATCAAAAATCACAAAGGTTTCACTGCAGCCACCTGCACAGCAGCAGAGCAGACAGACATAAGATGGTGTAGCACATTCAGTGTTTTTACTCTCTCTGAGGAACATAATATGGTGAAAAACTGGCCAAAAAATATGCATGTACATGTAGCTGACATTCATTTGAAAAATTTTTTGGCTGGCCAAAATACATTTGACATGTCAAAAAAATAAAATCTATCTGCAAGCATATCCAAAATACATTTTCACCAGTCAAAATATAATTTATATTAATGAATAGATTCTTTGACCATTTTTTGTAAATTCTGAAGTATATGTGAAATGTAAATCTTTTTTTTATAAATTGCTTTCAGTAATATCTCTTCTTTTTTGACTTATTTATTGTTGACTCATTTTTATGTAGTTTTTTGTAATTATGTTTCACTGTTTTATGAGTTGTGTCACTGTATGAAATGGCCTCTATAAATAAATGTGTCTTTACTTTGAGTTAACTTGTCTTTTTATGCTCTGTAAAACACTTTGTAAATGCTGAAAAGCTGCTATAAAAATGAATTTGCTACAATAATAACAATAAGTGCCTTTATTATTATTTTTATATTTTTATTTAGAAATTACTAAATATTTGTATATTTTAAAATGGAAGGAAATACTACCAAAATAAAGGTCTCACCCTCAGTTTGAGTCCAGGACAGCAAAATCAGAACCTGAAACATGTCTGTTGCTCTTCTCCTCTTTGTCAGTGTATGTCTTTCTGCCAGCCTTTAGTTCACTGACCCTCTCAATGATCTGTGTCCGTACTTGAACATATCCTACTTTATACCTGTTTATATGTCTGTCTGGTATCAGAACTAAGACCAGTACACACTGATGTACATAAATACAGCCAGACTGACTGACAGATACTGCTGACCCAGAGGTCACAGACAGGATGTACATTTCTGTGTGTTCTGAGCCAATGAGGACTGTGATAACCATAGAAGAAGACACTTCTGCTGATAACACTGACCATAACATGATGCTATCACTCTGTCTATATGTCACGTATAAGGGGAAAATAATCTCCACATCCTCTCCTCTGTTGAAAAGTGATAGAAAAACACAGTTGACGTGACTAGATTAACAAGATTACAATGGCTTTATTTAGTGGGCCAACCAATTATTTATCGATTACAAACAGTGATGCAGTGGTAAATATAAGGTGGGTAAATACCTCATTTGGCTGAATAACTGAATGAGAGACGAAATCTTGATTTTTTTTTCTATATTTGAATGTGGGTAGAAATTCTAGCCTAATCACAAAGATTTCAGCAGACAGACTGTCAGATTGAGAGACCGAGGGACTGGCAGTTATAGGAATAGACAGACAACACACACGCGGCAAAAGTAAAAAGACAACTTGTGTCTCCTCAAATCAAATAGTGTCTTTCCTCTTCCCCTGATTTCCCCCCACGACGCGCTGATTTTCTGCCGGTATTCTCCAAAGCAGTTTACACCGGTACCATGTATTTAGAGATCTGTACTCCACTATGCTAACGTAAATTGCGTTGCCGTCATTGGCGATGCTTTTCAGCTGGGTAGCTAAACACCCAGAGAAAAAGAGATGAGCAGGAAAATGAGACGAAGAATATGAGAAGTAATAATTCCAAGCTGGAAATTTAGAGTCATAAAGAAAAAACGGTTAGGTAGGTAAACGGTTTTCGCACTTAGTACACATTTTGTTTTGTTGAATTAGGTTTATGAATAGCTGGCTATGTGGGCAGAAATTCAACGTTAGCCAACATTAGCTAGTTAGCTAGCTGGCTAACGTATTAGCTTCTATTAGGCTACATCGACTACGACCAGAGAGGCTAATAACTGCTGGCTAAACTAGCTAGCTATAGATTAATGTTGTTCACTAGGTACAATCTGCTGTATTAAACATACCGCTGTGTGCTGTAAAAGGACGCTGACTAACGTTACTTGTCTACACTGCGATTTCATTTTCTTCCGTTACTTCAAAAGTGTTTCGATGGAACTAATGTTGTTATAAGCTAGGCTGAGGCCAAACACTCAACCATCAAACTACTGTGGCCTAAGCCCAACTTCCTGCGTTATCTAGCTCGATTGACGGTGTGATATATGACAACACGTAATTTAATTATCCAAAACCGTCTGCTCAACTAACGTTATTTGGGTTACGATAGCGAACGGCTAGTTGTCTGGTTTAACAGTGACCGTTCCCCGAATGTTTAAATTGGCTGCGATCGTATTAGCTAGCTACGTTAGCTATCGTTAGCGCCTTTAGCCATTCGGCTCATCACATTAGCAGCTTTCAGGTCAAACAGTTAAACTACCGAGAACAGTTTGCGTATGCTGTGCTCTGTGGTCTCTGAAGCAGGCAGTTATATATTAGTTTGCCCCCCAGGTTAATATTCATATTGGAGTGAGGACTGGCGGTGTGAGCTAGGTGAAGCAAGGCCATGTCGATAGCTAGTTATATTTCCTATATTTTTATTGTATGGCCCAGTGGGAAGAGCATGACATTAATAGCTTCAAGGACCAAGAGTTCTATTCCCACCTTTCCAGAAGGTGTTTACACAGTTTAATACTTTGATGCACTTTGGATAACAAAATGCCAGATGTTTTAAGGGAGATGTATTTCATAAGTTGTCCTAACAAGATGAATGCCTCCCCTCCTGAAAGCTGCATACAGACCACCTTGTTTAGAATTGAGTGGCCTGGTGGTGCTCAGAGTAATTGAAAATATATATTGACAGTGCCATTAAATTGATCAGCTGTGGTTTGTCTGGAAATTTGATCTAGTAGTGGATGTCATTGAGAAGGGGGTGTAGCGTCACTGTTGAACGGCATGAGTAGAACTTGACAATTTGATCTAGTCTGTCTGTCTATTTATCTTTGATGACATGGGAATAAAGTATTGATATTTGTCGCAGGGTGAGGAGCTATATTTCTTTGATTTGGGTTGAAAAGGTTATAGACACCTGGTGTACAGCAAAGAGATGATACCTAGCGATTGCAAGCGAGTCCATTGTTTTCAGCTGAGCTCTCAGGAAATGTACAGGAAGTGTTTATTAGTAAGCCCTGGTTTCATATTGTCTTCCTCATCTGGCTGAGAAGGATGTGTTGCTGAGTGTGTGCTGAAGAGAAGAGGCCGCAGCTCGCACGATTAATTGATATGTGGTCAAACCAAAAGTGAAGATGTACTTTCATTTCAATTAATTGTCAAAAAATATGTGGTTGTATAGCGTGAAGTCTTGAAAATGAGATGCTTGAATACTGTAACACCACAGAGAAGTTGAAATATGAACAACCACGTCATTTGAGTAGTGCTTTGAATACTGTCTCGAGAACATGAAAATTTTTTTGTTTTCTTGAACTTTTGAAAATGTAATCTTACTTATGTAACCTCAGTTGGGTTAAACTCTAGATTACATGGTCATGGTTCTCTAGTCAAATTTCACATGAATTGTGCTTACAAAACTTTCAACACGCCTATCATCACTCAATACTGTCTTTTACCCTAATACCATCGTATTACTCATTTATAAACATATTTGTATTTTGTCTTTCATAAATCACATAACAATACGCCTCTTATCTATAAAAAGCACCACTTAGAAATTATGTAGGGATACTCTGATGGATCAGCTGCCAGTATTTATCATCTGATTCTCATTCTTCATTATTAGATTAATTGCTTCTAATTTGGCCAATCCCAAGAACTGATCCTCTGACATAAAAACATGAGTCAGATTTCCCTGCTCATGGGAAAATTATAGTCTGTTGTACTGGTTGCGTAGAACTGAAGTCAAGTTTATGCCCCATGGCACTCTGGGTAGTGGATACTGACTTCCGGGGCTGCATGCTGGTTAGCGGATGCTTAAAACTACTAAACTGACAGAAACATGGCCAACTAGGGCTGGGTATTGTATGGAAAGTTTCAATACCGGTATCGGTTTTGTGTACAAGAAAACACTTTTTTTGTTTGCATTTCCCATCTTTTGTAAAATGCTGTAGTTAATATGGTATTGAATAAATGTATCAAAAATGTACCATCTAATGCATTCGAATACCATCTGCGGTTGAGGTGCACTGTGATGGCATTGGGGATGCTTGGGGAGACATACTCGGGTCAAACAAAATTAGAAGGGTCCCAGTGTGATTTGATGGGCACCTAAAGAGTATTGAATTTTAATACCCAGCACTATCGACAATGTTTGGCCCTTTTCACAACAAATGTTCCTTTGTCCAGCGTGGCTCAGGTTCAAGAGGAGTTTATATATAGAGACTTTGAATTGGAAATTGATTCTTCAAGGTGGAGTTCATTAATGTCAGAAAACTGCTTAAAGACAGGAAAAACCCTCTTTATTGGTTAAGGCAAAATAATTGCAATGTCTTTGTACCTAAAAGCATAGCAGAGGCTCTTTTAAATGGCAGGGATATGTATTTTTACACACATATAAATAAAAGGGGATTTGGGAGGAGTACAAAAAATCTACCCACTACAGAGCGCATAGTTAAAGTTTCCATGAGTTTCCAAGCGTTTTCATGCCTGGACATGACACAGTTTCATTCTAGTTAAACTCATACAGTTCAAAACTCTTATGAATACATATTTCTTTATCGGTATCAGCTAATTCAGTTTACATGTCATTGGCAATTGGTATCAGCCCCAAAGGTCCAGTTTGGAGCATCCTCAGTTATATTGGTTTTGATGAGATCACAAAGCTAATAGCCTATGTTATTAGACTGTAATAGACGTGTGTTGTTTGTATGTTGTGGTACATTGTGACCTTTACATTCTGGGTCAGACAATGTACATAAAATATGTGGACTAAAGCAGAGATGTTTTCAGAAATTCAGCAGACAAAAACCTCAACTTAAAAACAATGGGTCATTCTGACTGAGTTAACATGTTTCCCTTCCTCATAGGGACTCATAGGGTCATGTTATTTTGGTTAATGACATCAGAGGAGACCTTATCATTGTTAGTCATACCCGACATTGTCTGCTATCTCAGACACTTCCTCCCCTATTAATTGTTATTGTTCCTCTCTCTCCTCTATGTCGTTATCACGAGTAAAGAAATGGTCACAAACCTGAAGTTGACCGATGATTCCGCAGAGTGAAATGTGGACAGTGCCAAGAACAACCTGTAACTCTGTATGTCAGTGTACCAAAAACAATTTTTCACACCTCTACTTCCTGAGATCATATGATCCTTTCCCATGAAAACAATAATAGATCTTATAAGCACAGGAGTGTCTTTTTGTGAGGGGGATGAGAGGCAGATGCTGATTTTTCAGTGATTATGCATTGATTTTTACTACGTTTATTTGAGATTCTCATTCTCTGAAACAGGCTAGCAAGAGTAAATAAGAGGATGTTTTTTCAGTTTCAGTTTTGCAGTTCAGAAACATTCATACCAGTGAAGAAATATATTTGACTCGAAATTTGACATATTGGCTAATATCTGACACGTAAAATGATGTAGGCTACTGCTTGAAATCAGTAATGATAAAAGCGGAGAGGGAAAATGAGTAGGGGAGACGGGCTAGCCACAAATTCTTTTACTAAATATGCATTTGTGTTTGACTTTGCAAACAGAGAAAAATGAATGCCTTATCTACCTGCACACAAGCAAACCCTGATACAGACATTGCTATTTACTATCCTGTTATAACATTTGATAGAAGCAAACCGCTGCGAGAGCATTAAGAGAGAAGGGAGGTGAGGAATAGAGGAAAGGGATGTGAGAAGAGAGGATACTGGTCAAGGCATGGGAGAGGATATAGAGGGTGAGATGTGAAAAGAAAGAAAATGCAGTGTACAGCTGAGGGAAATTGAGAGGAGAGAAGGGCAGAGGGAAGGAGTTGGGAGTAGGAAGGATGAGTGTTATTATTAGAAGTGGATATCAGAAACACTAGAGAACACTTCCTGTAGTCCTGGAGGAAGATATGTCCTGGTTTACCACTAGTAGGGCCAAGTGAATTTCAAAGTGTCAAAATGTCCCTCCACTTCCTGTGCAAACCAGTGGTGTTAGAGTTACGAAAAGTCATGCAAGGAAACAGTAGATGCCATTATATTTACCCCTTTCCGTTGACGACTTGTTGGCCTTCTCTTACACCCCGCAAAAATCAATTGGCCTTTCGAGGATTACACCAGGGGTATTTTAGTTCATGTTCGTTTTTTATCGAACTTTCCATGTAAGGCAACTGGCAAATTAACAGGGCCTCGGGGCAAAAATGCTCTTAAAATGCCTGTCAAATTAAAAATGCCCATGACATTTAGGAAAAACGAAACAAAAAATATTTCTTTTTTTTTCACTTCTCAGTTTTTTCTTCGTCATATATGTGAAAGTGACTACTATCCCCTGTGGGCCTCCGTCGGTGATTCGTGATATGTAGCAAAATGATATTTTTCACACCCGTACCTCCTAAGACTGTACGATCCCACAAGCTCCCACAAACACAGGAGTCTTTCTGTGATTATTTGTGATAATAGACTTGGATAAACTTTTTATAATTCAATAAAACATTTTTAGTATTTCCTATCCTATCTTCAAATCATGTGTGTCACACCAAACTGAACACAAATATAACAAAGCCATGAGAGACATTTGATGAATTGATATTCCGGATTGGCGTCTAGGCTACTATCTACCTGTGGGCTACCGTACGTGATTTGCGACAGCCTATGACCAGTAGAAAATGTCTCTGATTGTTTACGTGGTGGTATATTATCATTTAAAATGAAACAAATGTAAGTAGTACAGTCTAAGTGTTTATTTGCGGATATGCAACGGAAATGTATTATTTTATACAGTTGCGAGAAAAAGTTTGCGAACTCTTGAATTACCTGCATTCCTGTATGTATAAATAAATAAATAAATATGGGCTGATCTTGTCATAAAAATAGATGAACACAATGTGATTTAACAAATAACACACAAAAACGTTGACCTTTTACATGTTATTGAACACATTGTTCAAACATTAACAGCTCGTTTGCAGATTTGAAAATGCCAATAGTCAGTGTTGTGATTTCCATTTTTTTGGTTGTTGTTAATTGTGTAGCCCTATAACCAACAAGATCAATCCCTCCCAGAGCAGTAATTGATGCCTCTGGGGTTTGTTGCTGGTGGTGTCCTCATATATGTAGCATTATGTTTTGATAGAGTTTCAAGGTCATAGAATAAATTTCTCATTTTAGTGTTTGACTGAAAGGTTTAGGAAGCTCAAGCTGGATGGGCCTATGACTGTCTGAATCTAATGCAAGTTTATTTTTAGCCCTTTATCACAAACAAGCCTCAAAGGACTTTGCAGGCCTAACTAGGTCAGGCTGATGGACACTCAGATTTATGACACAATCAGTTAGCAATCAATTATGACAAATAAGCTGTTAACAGAGGATGATCAGAACAAAAGCACACAAAACCAGAGTAACAGGTAGAAGAGGACTGAAAGGATTTAACAGAGAGGAGGACATAGTGAGCCAACATAATCTGCCTAAGGTAGCCTAACCTGCCCGGCACCACCAACCTAAGGCGCTCTAACAAGACATGGAATAATTCCCAGAAGACCTTATAGGAGAAAAAATGGAAGAAACCTTGGGCGGGGCAAGTCAAAAAAGCATCCCCCCCCACCAGGATGGCTGGGCAGGCAATAGATGCCATGTAGTGCAGGCCATGTAGTTCAGTGTGTATAGTCCAGTCGAAGCGTTCAATATCCTTATCCAGGCAGTGGCATGTGCCTGAACGGACACACTCAGACAATCAGTTGCACTGATGTGGTCAGGTCAGGAGGTCGCCCTAAGCTTAATACCTAGACTGAGTCTAAGCTAATGTAACGAGACTGTGAATATGCACTGTCCATAAGGCGTTTTAAGAGGAAGTTCAGCTGTTATGAAACCATTTTAATCAGCTGATCTCATTCTTGTCTGTGTGCCTGTCTGCCCGTGTGTCTGTCTCTTCCAGGTGGTGTATTGAAACCTCAGTACACAGCACTCTGAACCAGCGGCCAAAGCTTCACCTGGTATTCTATAGGACCAAGCTGTCTATGCCAGTTTGCCAGTCTGTGTACCAATGAAGTGGACCAGCATTTAGAGGAAAAACAACTGGCCTGCCAAGCCCGATTTGTCCATTTAACTCCTAGCTCTTGTGCAGCTGAAGGTGTCTGCGAGTCGTGCTGACAGCAGGGCACTGTAATGGGGGACTGGTCAGCCTGAGCATGAAGCTGGCTCAGCTTCCCAGCTACATGTAGCATGTTAGCGTGTGGCTAGCTAGCTACACATGGTGACAGATCAAGTCATTATCCTCCTCCCCTCCATCTTCACCCCTGGCCCCTACAGGGGGGTATATACTAGTTGGTAGCGGTGCCCCCTTCCCCCATCCATCCATCCATCCATTCATCCTTCCATTCATTCATTTATTTATCCATCTACCCATCAACTGATCACTAAGCGCCTAGTTATTGTTCCATATCCAACTCGTTCTCAGTCCTAGGTAGTGCCCAGACACTTTCCCAATCTTTAAATTCAACTCAGGTCTTCCCCAGTCCTGCGCAACTTACCTCAGCTCAGCTCTCCTCCAGGTCCAGCCCAACCTAGCCCAGCGTAGCATCCGGCAGTCAGCTGTTTTGGTGGTTGTGTGGGTTGCATGGAATCGGCTTAACCGTGGAGAGGCCAGGCTACCACAAACTGATGGACTTTGACAAGCGAGGAGCAGGGGGCGGAGGAGGAGGTGGAGGTGGAGGTGGAGGTGGGGGGAAGGGTGAGGCAGAAGAAGGGAAGAGGATGTCTGGGAAGACGGGGAGTCGATCGGGGCACGGTGGCCGGAGTGCCGGCTCCAACTCTGGGGTTCTGATGGTTGGACCGAACTTCCGGGTTGGAAAGAAGATTGGCTGTGGGAACTTTGGTGAACTGCGACTTGGCAAGAACCTTTACACCAACGAATATGTGGCCATCAAACTGGTAAACCTCCTTTCTCCCTATCTAGTTTGTGGCATTGTATTGTTGTTGCTTGCAGTTGCATTATTACAAAGGTTATTTTTTCAACAACAGCTGTTTAAGTAGGAAGTTGCAAAAGTTACCACTGACCCTGCACTCTGACAATCCTGTAGAGGGGGGCAGAAACTTCCCCTGCCCAGATTGTTTTCTCCAATATTAGCCTGCTTCTACCCTTGTGAAAATGTGATTCACAAACACATAATAAGCAATGTTGCTATCTGGATATCAATCTGGATTTACCTGTCACAGTAGGGATAAATTAAATTTTTTCTGTGGGATGTGTACATGTGCTTGCTTTATTTTTTTCAGGAATACAAAGCAGATTCTTACTCTCCTGCTGTTTCCCATTATTTCCTTTTTTATTGTGTCGATCTGATCACCTCTTTTACATGACTGAGAATTCTTCTCATCCAATCACATGTAGTGATGCTGTATGTTTCCTTTCCAGGAGCCAATCAAGTCTCGGGCGCCGCAGCTCCACTTGGAATATCGCTTCTACAAACAGCTTGGGAGTTCAGGTGAGAACTGCCGTCTTTGACCTCAGGCTAGCTACTGTCTGGTTAAGTTTCACGGACGCAAACATCTCAGTGGGCTGACATACAGGTACAACCAACATTGTAATTCATGTCAGCCATGATATGAACGTGTGTGCACGTGTGTATGCATTTATTTACCTGCATGCCTGTGTTGATAAATGTGTATGCCTGTGCCCATCTCTCTGTCTCTTTCTCACTCTATCTGTCCATCCAGAGGGTGTACCCCAGGTGTTTTACTTTGGACCATGCGGCAAATACAACGCCATGGTTCTGGAGCTACTGGGGCCCAGCTTAGAAGATCTGTTTGACCTCTGTGACAGGACCTTCTCTCTGAAGACTGTACTCATGATAGCCATACAACTGGTAAGACAGACACGCTGACACGTGAGCTTCCAAAAATGAGCACGACTTACTTGGAGGTATTTTTTTTTTTTTTTAAATATTGCTTGTTGTTGACTTTATTTCTTTGTTGCGCTCGTTTCACACAACCCTGATGTATTGATGCATTCCTATCAACATTGTTCATTGCTGTGAATTTGTCGTTTTCCATTTTCCCTCCTTTTCAGATCACCCGTATGGAGTTTGTCCACACCAGGAGTCTGATCTATCGAGACGTGAAGCCCGAGAACTTCCTGGTGGGCCGACCCGGTTCTAAACGCCAACACACCATCCACATCATAGACTTTGGCCTGGCTAAGGAATACATAGACCCAGAGACCAAGAAGCACATCCCATACCGAGAACACAAGAGTCTGACTGGAACCGCTAGATATATGAGCATCAATACGCATCTGGGGAAAGGTGAGCTATTAATTAATGGTACATACACACACCAACATGCACACATCTACCCAGCAGCCCACCTAAAAGTCAAAGACCTCTCTGTGCATGAATACGATCAGGTACATTGCCATTCACTAAGCTAAGCCATTAGCCTGGTTTCAATGGTTGGATTGAAAATGAAATCCATTTTATGCTCTGTTGCCCTTTTATTATGGTCTTTTGAGAAGTATCAATTACTTCCATTACTTTACATTTCTTTTGGTTAGATGATGGTAAAAGAAGTGAGCTGTTTCCAAATAGAGTGGATGTCGTGAACTCTTTGCAAAAAATACCATCATAATTTGTATGTCTGATACTTGTTAAGTAGTATGTTTACGCACACAGTTGCAGGGTGATACATGGATGTAGATACAATACATCCCTGGGAATAATAGGCACAGAGAGAGATGGACAGAAAGAGAAGGACTAACTTGAATATGCAGACACAGTGCCAGTACCAATGTATGGCACATGCAAGCATGTATTCAGGCCAATAACTGCCAAAAGAATGGAAACAAATGAAAATGGACTTAACTAGACATTGGGCCACCAGCACAGCTTCAATCCACCTTGGACTCTACAAGCATCTATTATTATTATTATTATTATTATTATTATTACTATTATTATTAGAAATTATTGGATAGATGCAGCATTCTTCTTCCACAAGAAATTCCATTATGGTGTCCTGATGACGGTGGTGGAAAGCACCGTCTCAGCCACCATTTCCAGAATC
>OOFE01021612.1:0-12201 GCA_900323365.1 Monocentris japonica | reverse complement strand
TGGTCTAATATACTAATCGTTTTTATCACCTTATCTCTCTTTGCTTCTATTGCTTTTTTCTGTTCCCTCTAATTATCCTCCTTCCCCTGGGAAAGGGAGCGCTCCGTCTCCATGGCAATAAATGGAGTCTCATCATAATTTCGCCATGACGATGAGATGGGATATTACATCATTAGAAAGATCATGCTCATTCATCTGTGTTTGGAGTCTTGACTCTTCCTCTCTCTTCATTTGCTTCACTCTAATCTCCATACCTCTCTCTATCAATCCTTCTCCTTCCCTTGCCCTTTCCTCCATATTCACTTCTGTCTTACTCTCTTTCTGTCTTTATGTCTGTACTTGTCTCTCCCTTTTTGTCTATTTTCACCCCACCCATCCTCCCCTCTTATCTCTCTCTCTGCAGACCCACACCGAAGGTGGAATGGGAGAAGAAGGACGGTAACCTGGCCGAGACGGGCGGGCAGGTGGACAACTACGACCGCTGGCTTCGCTTTGACAGCATCACCCAGGAGGATGACGGGGAGTATGAGTGTAGGGCCAGCAACACCCAGGGGTTCACCACACACTCCTTTATTGTCACCGTGGAAGGTACTGTATACACTGGGTTACAGACATCCATTTAACCCTCCTTTCCTCTCTCCTTCACTCTCCTCTCCCTCTCTCTCTCTCTCTATTTCTGCTGACCTGCCTGAGGAGCTCAGGCTGCTAAAGCTGTATCATGTTTTAATTCTCATTGTCATAGACTTGCTTTTATGTGATGAATTGTTTTTGACCTCGCTTTGATGGTTTACTTTCATGTTCATTGCCTAACTTTCATTGCTTTTGATGTCAATTCTATACTTCAGGAGCCCTTTATATTTGAGTTTTTTTGCTCCTTTGTAAAGTGCTTTGTAATTGTAGTAGCAATAGTAGTAGTGGTAGTGGTAGTAAATTTTTTTTTGTTTGTGTGTGTGTGTGTGTGTGTGTAGCGGAGCCCTACTGGGTGAAGGAGCCCCAGAACCTGCTGTATGCTCCTGGGGAGACTGTTCGTCTGGACTGCCAGGCTGACGGCATCCCGACCCCCATCATCACCTGGAGCATCAACGGTCAGCCCATCGCAGGTACGGCGTGTACATGTCATGATTCCTACATTCACTTCCATCACTTTTGTCGTTTTATTGTGTCCATAAAATAATTTAGGGGATTATCACTGTATATTTGCAGTGTACTTTGCATTTACTTTTTTTGAAGTGTGAGGACTGATGGAAGTTCAGTGTGTCATTTTTCAAATCTCAAAGCAGAAATACACATATTTAGGTCTGTGTAGCATATTAGCTTCAGTTCGATATTAATCAAAGTGAACTTCTTGATAAGTGCCATCTGATACTCAAAGCACATTGTTATTGTCGTAGCCAAATTAAATTGAGCAACTAAATGTCAAAGATTTAAACTTAATCTTCAACGAGAAGGGCTTAAGTATTTTTTCTCATCTCCTCGCCAAAAACTACAGCACTTATGTTCTTCTGGCTCTGAGCCCTCAATGTTAAATCTTCAATTCATCTGTCCACTGACCAATGCATTTTTTCCAATGCAATCTGACCAATGCAACTTTTCTTTTGGTGCACTTCAAGTGTGACTGCATCATTATAACCAACATGGAGCTTGACAACCACAGATGGATTTCAGGGAAGTGGAGTGTCCATTTCCTGGCTCTTCCAGGCAGTCCACTAACAGTCCACTATAACAGAGAGTCTCTTAAGCATAGATGGATTTGCCAGGATCCCTTTCTTGAGATAGACTGGTCAAGGTCCTCGTCTGTCTTGAGTGCCTCTCAGAGAAAGAGCGAGCAAGAGAGTTAAAGAGAGAAAGAGACTGAAAAAGAGAGGCCAGTGTTTCCTCTCCTAATGTAACATATCTTTGCGAACACAAAGAACTGCAGCTCTACTCTAAATAAAATGCTTTTTTGATCATAAAGTATCTAAAGAAAAGCATTTAGCAATTACAGAGGAAACACTTGAAGAGAGAGAAACAGAGATAAAGTGAGAAGGACAGAAAGGGTCAGGGCCTGTAACAGCTGCTGCTTTCTCTTTTGGCGGACAACATCGTGGTTAAACATTGTTTTGTTGCCCCCGGTCATTCAGCTTGTGAAGGGTTGCTGGGCTCCACTTCTGTTTGACAAACTCTGACAATATTGGCATGCTGACCGTAAGAAAGGGCTTCAATTTTAAACTCCCTTCTTAACCCAATTTCTGTCTCCCTCCTTCCTCCCTCCCCTCCATCTCTCTCAACTCCCTCATCCCCCACTCCTTCCCCCTGTCTCCCCGGTAGACGTGGATGAGGATCCTCGTCGGAGTGTATCAGGCGGCGTGTTGATATTGAGGGACGTTCAGTTCTCTGACACCGCCGTGTACCAGTGTGAGGCCACCAACAAACACGGCCAAATCCTCATCAACATCTACATCTACGTCATCGGTATGAACATACACTGCAGGGTTGGGCTCACGCTGGTTTCTATTCAGTCCGTTCAAATTCGAAGCAGGAATTGCAGTTGAACCTTTGCTAATGAAGGAAGATTCATTTTCTCTGGGGTGGCGGTGAGAACCTTTCTCATGGCAAAAGTTTTTCAGGGTTTGGATTTTGACGGGACTGAAAGGGACACACACAAGCCATGATACACACTCTGATGTGTAATGCCTTGGAAAGTAGACACACACATAGTCTACTTCCTGTATACAGATACTCCACTTTATTTATTTCAAGGAGTTTTGGGGAAATTGGCCAGTCGATCAACGTACCTGTGAAGTGATGAAAACATAGACACCAAAATCATCCATGTGCCGCTGGTAGAGTATTCGTTCCGATGGTCCGTGCTAACACTTTAGTATACACTATGCTGAGAAGATTTATAAATATGACCAAAAAAAAACATATTATTTGGAATTAGCAGGGACTACTTTCCCTGTTTCCATAGGAAGTGAACGTGGTGGGCGATGTAAGAAAATGACAGCAGATGAGCATGTGGTTGCTCACCTGAAATGGTTCCAAAAATAACAACTTTTTATTACTTATTACGAAAAGATCAGTCTTCTTACTTTGGATAATGCTTTGGTAATGGTAATGATTTGGCTTCCATGTTTTCATCACTTAAGTGGTGATTTGACCAACGGGCCAATCTCCAAAAAACTCTGCTAAAGTCCCCATGCATCATCTATTAACTCTAACAATGTTGGCGTTATTTCTGTCCTCTCTCTCTCTCTCTCTCTCTCTCTCTCTCTCTCTCTCTCCATCTCTCTCTCTATCAGAGCTTCCTCCTCAGATCCTGTCCTCTGATGCAGTGGTGTATCGGGTCACTGAGGGAGGGGACGTCAGGCTGCACTGTGACACCTTCGGCTCCCCACGACCACACGTCGCATGGTGAGACACACACACACACACACACACACACACACACACACACACTGTGAGCCCACGATGCTTCTGAAAGCTCATACTGCAGAGTACTCCCTATAAAATAGAAAGCTGTGTGCAATCTCAATACATAATTCAACAGTTACATCTGTCGCCAAGTGCGGCGTGTTCTGCAGTTTGTAAAAAAAAATCTTGTGGTTTGCAAGTATTTCACTTCAACTTCTTCGATGGTAGTCTTTAACATAGTATTTTATTTTCATAGATGCTGCATTCACAATGACCTCCAACATGTATGAGCCTGTCTGTAATCCCGTTATACTTTAAAAACATCCATCTCATGTCCATATGTCTTGTCCTTGTGAAGCCCTCTGTTCGAGTAGGAGCTGATTGTGAAACAGTGCCCCCCATTGGTTGCATTAGCAGATAGCACCCTGTAGCTCTCCCAGATGGTCTCCCATGCAGGACCCGGCCACGCCCACGCCTGGTCAGCCTCCGAGGCCTGACACCACAGGCCTGCACAGGGACCGTAGCTTCAGTTGGCCCCCTCAGTTGCTGCAAACATTGTGTCATTATCAAACCCACTACGACTTGGCTGGATGAATGACTACGCTGTCCTCTCACAAGGGGCTTTATAAATGCATGTACGTCAGGACTGAACAGTTGACATTTATTATAAAACTCAGTGTATCCATTTTACTAAAAACACATTACGTTACCCAAAGATCAATACCTCTAAAACATAACCTTTAAAAAAGTACAATTACTTGATTTAATCTTGCCCAACCTTAGATCCCAAAGGTTGGTTGTCTCTGGAAAATAGTGAGATTGATGTCTGTACTCGTAGATAAAGTTGTTGAATTTCTGTGAGGAAGCTCCATATATGCTCCACTAAATTTACTGACGGAGGGGTAAGGTGAACCATACATTTTCCAGGCCGCCTTATACAATATGGCCACATTCTGTTGCGTTCAAAAGGATATTGCTTTTCACTCTGACACTCCACTCCATTAATTGATCCGCCTTCCATCTATCATCCATTCCCTGATTAGCCAAGGAACACACATTGATTTAAGCAGCCAGATTTACTGCCATTGCCTGGGTATATGGTAATACTTCATCTAATGATCAATGTGGTGCCGTCACTTTGTGTGTGTGTGTGTGTGTTCCCTACAGGGAGGGCAAGAGGATGGTCCCGCTGCTGTCGGACCCTCGTGTCTCCCTGCTGACCAATGGGACGATAGAGCTGTCCAACGCCAGTCGCGACGACAGCGGGGTGTATACCTGCTCTGTCAAACACACCAACATCTCCATCAACGCTTACCTGGAGGTCCTCAGTACGTAGTGCACACCCAACACACACGCTACACTTTCAGCGTAGATGTTCAGTGCTCGAACGTGGTCCAGATCAGGCTTTTCCAACATTAAATGCTTGCAATAAAATCGTAATTTTGAAAATGAAAACCACACCCAGTCGTTTGCGTATTGCACTAAAGCCATTAAATAATGCAAGGAGATGCTTTTGCAGTAGGGGCCGACCGATTCGAAGGTTATTTAAAGGCCGATACTGAGACCAATATTTTTTATTGAAGCTGCGATGGCCGATATGTTGCGTCAATATTCAGTATTTTACATTTGACCACTTTCATGCCAAAAAGTGTCTGAAACAGCGCTGAGATCACAGGACAGTAAAACCCTCCATTGAATCCCAGACTTGAAATTCTTTTTGGTGGGTTAGCAGCTCCTTAAGGCAGGGTGACCCAGCTCACCTATTCAGTGGTAGGAGAAACTCTACTGCCTTTAAATGAAGAATTAACTTAGCAAAAACATTACAGAGCAATTAAATGAATAAATGTAATGTGCAAGTTTTTCCGTAGCTGTCAGGGAGGAACGCCCGAACAACGTGACTGGCCAATATTTGATACTCAATATCAGCCTGTTACTGTACATCACCCAGTCGTCACACCTACACACTCTGACCTCTCCTGTCTCTCTGCCCCCCCCCATCAGACCGCACGGTGATACTGATCGGCCCCCAGCATGTCCGGCCGCTCAGAGGAACCAACGCTCTGCTGGACTGTCACTTTTACAAAGACCGCCAGCTGGCCAAGCACCAGGTTGTCTGGAGGAAAGATGGCCACAAGCTCCAGGAGTCATGGTCGGATGACAAGTAAACACACATTAAGACATTTCAAACACCCTATCAGGGATCTGCCTACTGGATGGATGGATCTGTCCTACTGAAGTGGATTAACTTAGTATCAGTATCAGCACCTTCAATTACATTATCATTGTTGGGGAAGAAGTCTCATGTATTTTAACTAATAGCTTAACTACATTTTGCAGTAACTTAGGCCAACTAAATTTGATCAGTGTTTATAGTAGTTTTGAGAACATAGTTAACTACTGCAACGACCAACTATTTTTTTATCTATTTCTATTCACTGCTTTAATTGTCAAGGTTGTAGCAGTCTAATCTTTTTTCTGTGATGAAGCCAAATTGTGTTGTTTGGTTCAGGCGTAGGTCCAGACTGTGTCTGGCGTGAAAACGTGGGAGTGATGGACTTTAATGTTACTTACAACAGAGAGTAACTTCTACCTGTAATGAACCCAGAAATGATGGTTTGGCTTGTGTTTGCTGCTGTCAGGGTGTGTCACTATAAACACAGCAAACATTCCTTGAACTTAATTTCAGACAAAATGAAATTTTTAACATCCTAATCTGTGGCAGGTTTGCAGTCATGTGGTTTTGTATTGCAGATGCAGATATGATCGTTTTTTAAACTATTTTTTTCAAGAAACTTCAGTTAACAGAATTATATTTAGTTTTACTAAATTTAGCTTGTCAAAGTATATTTTCAAAGTAGCTTCCAAAACACTGTATATTATATACATACAGTATACTAAGTGAGAAGCTTGACATGTAGTAAACTCTCCTTTATAAAGGAACAGTGGAGGAAATCTGTTTTTTTGTGTCTAGGTACACTATCTCTGAGAACGGCACCCTGAAAGTGACAAACGTCCAATCAGACGATACTGGACATTTTTCCTGCGAGGTGATCACTGATCTGGACCATGTCGAGGCTAACGGCTCCATCACTGTAGTAGGTATGTGTGTGTTTACGTGTGTGTGAGCGTGCAACATTTTTGTGTTTATGTTCTAACACTAACCGTTTCACGTTCAACCCCCAGCGCACCCAGATCCTCCCAAGGCTCTGTCTCTGTCCGATGTCCAGGACCGCAGCCTCACCCTCAGTTGGATACCGGGGCGCTCACACAACAGCCCTATCACAGGTACTGAACACACACACACACACACACAAACACACACTAGTAGTATTAAATATATGACTAATATGTTGTCAGCCATCAGTAATCGCTCCGCTTGTCCCCGGAAATGTATTCTATATATTAGCAGGTTTAGATTTTTTGGTGGTGCACGATATTTGATGCTGGGACATATTTTAGGGTTTAGGTAACTGACGCCCCTGGTTTTCACCAGGGCAGTCTATGAGCCAGTGGTCCTACTCGTACAGTGTGTGATATGTCGTTTCATCATCTCTCTCTCTCCCTCTCTCAGAGTTCATCGTGGAGGGGAGGGAGGAGCGACACTCAGAGGAATCGAAGTGGAGGTGGGAGGTGTGGAGGCAGGTCCCTGGAGATGTCAATCACTTAGAGCTGAACCTCCAGCCGTACGCTATCTACCGCTTCCGGGTCATCGGGGTCAACGAGCTCGGTCACAGCGACCCCAGCCAGCCCTCGGAATCCCATGGCACGCCGCCTGCTGGTGAGAATGAAACCGAACTCTCATTTTTTTCATTATTTGATTTGCGTTGTTATTTTGTCCCTTCTGAGTTGTCATCTCCAAAATGAGATACTTTTGATTTTAACCAACTCTTATACTCGCTATCTCGTTCTCTCTAGTTCCTGGCAGGAACCCCACTGGTGTGCACAGTGAATCCACAGACCCAGGGACTCTGATCATCGAATGGGATGTGAGTATTTCTCTCTGCATGCATGTTTTCTTGTTTGCACGTTTGAGCATCTGTACTAACTTTAATGCACGTAATGTTCCTGTGCGTATGTGCAGGAGATGGACAAGCACTCGCATTACGGTGAAGACTTCCAGTACAAGGTGTCGTGGCGGGAGGCGGAGGGGAGGGGTCTGCACTGGAGCCATGCCTACGTCAAGGCTCCGCCCTTCCTGGTGAACGAGACGGGAACCTACACACCATTTGAGATCAAAGTCCAGGCTGTCAACTCGCTGGGAGAAGGACCTGCGCCAGTCCCCGAGATCGGACACTCCGGAGAGGACTGTACGGGTTATATGGCTGGCTTTCACCTCAGCCATTCTGCTCATTCATTCATTCAAACTTTATTGTCCCCAGAAGGGAAATTTGGTTTGCAGACAGTAAAAATGCACAATAAAGCACGATAACACAATGTTTTAAATTATAATAGTGCAGTATATGAGAGAAATGTTGTTGAAAAGTTGCTCAATTCTTGATTCTTACTGCGTGATTGAAATATGACTTAGGGCCCTATAAATCTTTTACCCTTCTCTCCCTCCCTCCTTTAATGTCTCTCCATCACATCCCCTCATCCGACACTCCTACTTCCATCTCCTTAACCCCCCACCCCCTCCAAACCCTCCTTCCTGTCTCTTCCTCCCTCTCTCAGTGCCTCTGGAGGCTCCGGGTGAGGTGACGGTAACTGTGAGGAACAGCACAGCCAGAGTGACGTGGGAAAAAGCCCAGGAAGTCCAAGGACTGCTGCTGGGATACAAGGTAACAACAATAATAGCAACTCAACAATAGACCCTCAAGATTACAGAGAGAGAAGAGAGAGAGAAAAGGCAGCTGTGCTATCATGGGGATCATTAGGTTTGTAACATTGCAGGGATCCCCCCGCGAGGATGCTCACCCAAAAATAGCACAAGGGATAGTTACATCAGCTCCTGTCTGTTGGTAAATGTCTCTGTCCCTCTCTGTCTCACTCTCTCTTTCCTGTCCCTCTGTTTTTGTTGTTCAGATCTACATCAGGAGGCTGGGCTCCCTGGGCGGACGGGGCCGGAGGGCCCTCGGAAAAATGCACCACATGGACCAGAGGGAGAGGGAGGGAGATGCAGAGCAAGGGATGGAGACGGAGGAGAGCAAGGTGGTGGTGGTTCAAGGCATGGAGACCTCGGAGGAAGTGACAGGGCTGCGACTCTATTCGCGGTATGAGCTGTCTGTCACTGCCTTCAACAGCAAAGGGGAGGGCCCTCATTCCTCACCACAACACTTCAGCACACCAGAAGGAGGTGAGAGTATATGGAAATATTACATTTTGTATCATATTGTTACAAAACATATATCCCAATATAAGTGAAGCTCTTTATAACTAAATGCATTCATCAGATAATTGCTAATTGTGTGTGCCTGCACCAATGTGTGTGTGTGTGTGTGTGTGTGTAGCCCCCGGTCCCCCTGCATCCCTGAGGTTTGAGAGCCCATCGGAGACAACGCTGAATCTCTACTGGACGCCTCCAATCGAAACCAATGGAGTACTGCTAGGCTACATTCTGCAGTACCAAGAGGGTGCGTACTAAACCAGGACAGGGCCTGATAGAAGGGATATCATACCAGGGTAAGGCTTATGGGGTGGGGTGAAGAGGAATGGCATCCTCCTTGCAAACACAAACTGTTGGATGCACTTCGCTTGTAGACTATCTATTTAAAAGGGGAATAAATCGATTTATGATTTTACATGGAGGATCATCTGTCAATCAATCTTTTTTTTTACTTTGTGTGTTTGTCTCTGTCTATCCATCCACAGAGGTGGGGAGCAAAGGCGGCCTGCTAGATACAGACATAAAAGAAGATCTCACTGAGACTCACTATGTGCTCAACGGTCTGGACCCCCAAAGCCGCTACATCTTCAAAGTGATGGGTCGCACTGCTGCCGGGAACGGACCCCCTATCACACGGAAGGGCTCCACCCTGCTGGACGGAGGTGAAATTACATTGTGTTTTGATTTGTTTTTTGCCTTGATGACCATTGAGTTTATTTAATGGGTTATGACATAAGGTTTTGAGGTTTAAGCACTGTGACACATTGAACTCTCCTTTCATTTCCATGTATCCCTTTCCAACTTCCCGCTCTATCCATCCACTTCCAATCCCTTTTTCTTCCTGTTTCCCATTTCCCTCTTTCCCTTCCTTTCTCCAATACCTATATCTGCTTCTCTTTCCCCTGCTTCCAGTTCCTCCAACCAACATCACCATGACTGCTGGAGAAACGTCAGTCAACTTGAGTTGGGTGCCTGAAGAACGATACAGGAACCACGGCTTCCACGTCCACTACCTGATGAAGAGTGGTGAGAGAGGGATGGAGGGAGGAGAGGAAAGGCGGAAGGAGGGGGGAGGGAGAGATAGGAAAGAAGGGGATGGGGATGATGGGGGAAATGTAGCTTCCACATTCGTGGAGAGAAGGGCGAGAAAGACATACAAGATCTCCGACTTAAAGAGGAGTGGTATTAGAAGGAGTAGAAGGGAGAGGAAGAAGAGGATACATGGTTTCTACAGCTGCCATTTGAGGTGGTGCAGTTGAGAAAAGTATGGAGGGAAGATGGAATGGAAACATGTTCATCCGTGCAGATGACGAGACAAAAGATAGACACGCGCTCTCCCGAGACAAACCTCACTAAATGTCGACTTGTGTATGTCTGTCTGCTTGGTGCAGCCGGGGGTCAGTGGGAGGAGTCGGAGATGGTGAACTCCACGCAGGGTTTCTATACGCTGCCAAGACTCCAACCAGGAACTCAGTACCGCCTTATGATCATGCACGGCAACCACACTCACTGGCAGGATGAGATACAGACCACAGGACCAGGTATTTGTGTAGAAACACACACAACGTACAAAGTACAAAATCTAAGAAGTAGATGAAGTAGCATTTTTAAACACCAATACATAATTGTCAAATGAATTGTGATGCCTTGGTATAATTACTGTCAACAGATGAGACGAGTGGTAACCTCACACCAGTGCTATTTTCAGTGCCTGTGTTGTTAAAATTAAGACCACATTTCCCAGAATCCCTCAATCTTTCACTCTCTCCATCATCCATCCTTACAAGAAACTCTGAAAGTTTTAGCTCCATATGTGCTGGAAGAACAGGCCCTCTTCCTGTTTTGTGCTGTAAAGCAATATAATAATGATTTATTGAAGTTAGCACGCTACACGTAGCACCTTTAAGTACATTAGTGAACAAACATACTAACTACTGGTATTAATAATTAAGATTAAATATATATTGATGATCTTTCTCACGCTCCCTCCCTCAGAGTTGTCAGAGGTGGCCGGTGGGTTTGCCACTCAAGGTTGGTTTATAGGACTCATCAGCGCCATCGTGCTGCTGATGCTGATACTGCTCATCCTCTGCTTCATCAAGCGCAGCAAGGGAGGCAAATACGCAGGTAACTTTTAAAAACTCATCAAAGTACACGTAGAAGCACATACATACTCACAATCGTCACTACAGTCCCTATTATTTGATCTAATGTCCAGAGTTTAATATCAATGTTTTCCCTGCAGTGAAAGACAAGGAAGACGGTCAGGTGGATTCTGAAGCTCGGCCAATGAAAGATGAGACCTTTGGAGAGTACAGGTGTGTCTCTCTTACCATCAGCGATTTCTAAACACACACACACACACTTTTGTATACACTTTCCATAATATGAGAGGTGTTGCCTTTACTGAGCCTATATCCATTCAAAAAAAAATATTGTTACCTATTATTTTTCATCACTCAATATTATATAAAATGATGCTATTGCTAATTACTAAACAATTCTTAATAATTATAAGGAAGTTAATAACTTTTCCATTTTCCATACTGACGTTTTCATATGTTGAACATCTTATTTTGGAAAGAAACTTGTAATTTCCTCTACTCTCATAAATGTTTTTGGCTGTGTTCTTCCGATGAACATATATTCCAAACCTTAATAGTCCTAACTCTCTTGGAGCTTGTCTTTTTCCTGTTTTTCACACTTCTGTCTTTCCTTCATGCTTTGCCTGCAGATCCCTGGAGAGGTGAGTGCTTCAGTGGCGTAGACAGACACACTTTCCTTCCTGCCTTCTTGACAGAGTTTCACTACATGTATTCACACTAGAACTTTAGTTACATTTCGCAGTAGGTTACTTCAATTGAATTCCAATTTGGATCGTTTCGTTTAGTACTTTATTACTTTTTTTTTTGTGGAGTCGTTAACTACCAGCTAGTTTTGGCTGTAAAAGAAAAGAAGGGAATTGCATTTCATCCTTTATATTTATTTAAACTTTTTTATTTAGACTACTCTTATAATTGTCAATGTTGTACATGTCAGATACAAAGACCCTTTTATTATTTTTTGTTACGTTTCTATACAGCAGAAATGAAACATTTCTTCCACTTTCTGTGAAGAACCCAAATCGTGCTTTTGGTTTAGGTGAAGTGTACTGTAGTGGCTTCCTATGTGAGGTAACTGGTAGCTTGTAAAAAAAAAAAGGTTTTTGAATTGATAAATCCGCTTTATCACATTTTAACAAGCAAGCCGTCTCCCATTGTGTCTAATGGCTGAATGGTTGACTTTTTTTCATTTCTGATCTCTCTCTCTCCGTCTTTCAGTGATGCAGATGAGAAGCGCTCGGGAAGCCAGCCATCTCTGTGTGTGGAGAGTAAGCTGGGCAGCGACGACTCCCTGGCCGAGTACGGAGACAGTGTGGACATCCAGTTCAACGAGGACGGCTCTTTCATTGGCCAGTACAGCGGCCGGGGGCCTGTTCCTCACGG
>OOFE01021606.1:0-10237 GCA_900323365.1 Monocentris japonica | reverse complement strand
TGACCCAGCCTATCTGCCTACTCCCATCTCCGGTGGTCTCCGTAAAATAAAGCTGTTAACTGTTCACCTGTCTCGGCCTCTGTATTCTGCGCCTGGGTCCGCCTGTGAGCTATACGTAACAAGCCTAATATATAGAAATATGGATTTTCCCTTGAATAAGGCAAATATACAAAATACATACAATACTACCACTTATGATCATATAACATAATAATATTACTTTGTGTAATCATAAAAAAATCATATTTCATTGCGTAACCAGAAAATAATTGTTATGAGAATTTACTCATACTGTTACTGTGAATCCCTGCTATAGGGAAGTGGGTTACACCCTAACCACAAAGAAATGTGTGTTAACGTTTATTGTGGAGAATGGGGAAGTTACTGGATACTGTGAGGAATAATGCTGAGTGTTAGTACAATATCTGCTGAGTAAAGCCAGTTTCCTTTCTGACAATTTATTGGCAACAACATAGACAACAAAACTAGGAGAGAGATGATAATGTCAAATACGTTCCACATACACATACACATGCAAAGTCATTTAAGACTGTGAGGTCAGAATGATGAGAGTCAAACATTTACAATCAAGGGGCTCCTAAAACATCCTTTGTCACCATGCATACCTGAAGGTACCACAATCAGAAAGGCTATCTTTACCAAACGATTTATGTCCAAAAAACAGTGTTGTGAAAGTTGTTCTAGGACTCTACTCCTGTAGTTCGCCCCTCTGAGAACAAAGACCAGCAATTATTAACATGCATCATTTCATAAAATTTTGTGTTGGATGTTATGAAGCGCAGCTAAGAGTGACAGAGCAAGAGAAAATGGTTTCTGTATTTCCACTCAGAGAGCGGTGAGAGTTATTAGACTCTTGGAAAAAGGTGTGTAGGTTTCAATGCTCATACTCACATGCGCTAAGTTATTGTATGGTCTCTCCAGGTTTCCTGCATTTAACATGAGAGAGAGAGAAATTAGGATTAGGAATTTTGTGTTTCTTATTGAATATACTCTCATCCATTGAGAGCTGCATTCTGGCCTCTAACTGGTCTGTCAACATGTCCTGATTGAACGCTGCAGAGAGAGACTGTGTTAGGCTGACACATGCAAGACAGAGAAATGTGTGGATGTTGGAGAAAGTGTGTGTGTATTTCATGTTTATACTTGCATGCACTGAGATGAGTTAATGTTGCAGTCAACACAATGGCCTGTTCAAGTTTCCTCCACTGAATGCTTCTCTGCAGCATTCAGTGGAGGAAACTTGAATGCTGCAGAGAAGAGGCAGCTAAGATCACAACAAAAAAAACATTGTGGACTTATCTGGGAATATACGGATGATCACTTTAATCCATACAGCCTAAAGAAGAGAGATGGGGATGCTAATCCAATAGGTGAGTTGTCTGCAGCACATATGAACACCGTTGACCTGTCAGATATCACCAGCAGGGATCCGACGGGGATTTGGTATAAATATATATTTTCCAACAGTGAAGCCTTTAAAAAGGAAGTTAAGGGTCTTGTTCAGTGTTGGTTTGTTCAGTAAAACTCATTTTTGCATATTTGATTCATGTCCTTCATAACCTACAAATTGTATGATGTCATGTTCTACGCCCTCTGGTCATCAACTTTGGTTTGGAAAGACAAAACTCAGAGGCTCTCACGAGACCCACCTTTGAGCCAAATATTATTTGGCTTATATTGGCTAATATAAAATATTAGCCAATAATGTGATTTTTTTTGTTTGTTTTTACAAAGGCTGCTTGCTATAACCTCTGAGAACCAGAACCATGATGAAAACAAAAATCTCATGATCATACAGTGTTGTTGCATGGGTGAGCTGGTGGGGTGGTGGTGATAGTATGACTTACAATATATGCCCCACAATTGTCAAGAAATATCTGGGCTATATGTTGGACAGCATGACTTGGCCCAGAATGGAAACATCAAATTTAACCAAACCTGGGTTCTGGGCCTGATTTGGCCCAGAACCGTCTGCTATCTGGGTTTGTGGAGCCAAAGTGTTTAAGACGCTAGTGGCCCAATGTAGGCTGGCTAGTGTGGGGACCAGTGCAAGATAACTGTAACAAACAGAGACTTGTTTGCTGGGTATTTACCAAGAGCTGGGACAGTGAACAATGCTGACAGATGTAACCCACTGAGAACACGAAAGACAATTATAACATGTATTTTTGATTTCATTGGATGACTATAGTTTAATATTGCAATGATTGGTTGATTCTGCTGTCTGAGAGAGGAGGGGTATAAAACAACAACAATAGCCAGTAGAAGAGGAACTTCGGGGAGATTCTTGAGGAAGAGGATCCTTGACCAAAACTTCAGAGACAACTTTTTACTTTGCCTTTGATAAGAAGAGGATTTTTTGCTCAAGACTCCAAGACTTCAGAGGTATCTTTACTTTTCTCTGCCTTTGAACTGATCTGGCTTCACTCCTCTGGACTCTGCTAGGTCTGATAGCGGGATAGATTAGGTGGGAAACCCTTCGGCAGGCTTCAAGAGAGTAGGCAGTTAGCAGCTGGACGAGTGGCTAACCCTTACCGGCCTTTATTTTAGAAACCTGTACTGTTGACTACAGGCAGGCTAGATAGACATTTGTTTGATTGACATTTGTTGTACCTATTTGCTAGTTTCTAGTTATTGTGACAATTAATAGGTGAAAGCCAGTAGTGTCTGTTACTGTATAGATCTGCTACCCAAAGCATTAGTGCTGTATGCAATGCTGGGAAAACAAACACTCTTTGTCATCGAGTTCATTTCAAAAAAGCTATATATCTATTTTAGTGAAAACAAAAAACATTACCGGAAGTTCATCATTCAACATTTCTAATACATAGAGGATCCAGTCAGTGTTCTTGTTTTGTCAGCTAGAGACTTAGGTTACCTGTGCAGTCTATTATTTTAGTCAGCATTATTTTTTTCATCTACTTATGCCTTGTTTCTCTCAACCAGAATAATGAAAGACACCATAGCTTTCCTTCTGCTGCTTTTGGGGACATGCACGGCTTCCACCTCTCATAGTAAGTATGATCTTGTAATATCTGTAGCTGTTACAATAAAAATAATAACCTGGTGTAGCTTTCAGTACCAGAGAGTTCTAAAATGGCATTTGAATGATGGAGTGAATGATTAGAAAATGCTTTGATAACTTCAGTTTGATTTGAAACAAACTCAGATCCTCTGAAACAAACCGAACAGAGACCATGGTTTTTCCCCATTGTGAACCCAAAGAACTCCCAGTTGTCTTTGAATTTTTCATTATATTTTTGTCCCTTCATACTCATCATACTACATACTTCCTCTATTTGCCCACTCGAAAAAACAAACACGGATTGCGGATTATTATTTACTGATACAGAATTAAGTATCTGTGTCTTGCATTATTAAACCTATTCTGTTATTATTAAATAATAATTTGTATTGAAATTATATAAATAGAATAAATAAGTAGAATAGTTCAAATTCTATTTTTGTTTTTCATTTTTGCTATTTCTGTGGGCTAATTGAAAAAGGAAAACCCACAAGGAAATGGTTGCTGCAACCAATATTTAAGGTCTGAGTTCCAAAGGGTGTGAATGTTAAAGTATTGAGATCCATTAGAGCACAAGTGCACCAGAAGAAGCACTGAGTCTCTTTCAAGTGAACATCCAGTGTGGATGCAAAGGGAACTGAGCTCTTTTTCAGTTGTTTAACTTTTTGGTCCACTTAAAGAGAACTGAGTTTGGTTCATTTAAAGAGAACTATATGTGAAAACACCCTTAAATTACAAAATAAACCTCTTTTACATGAATTTCAACTGATGTCTCGTTCACAGGAAATGTCGCTTTGCGTGGAAAAGCAACCCAGTCAAGCATCGTCGGTCCACCATGGACGGGCTATGGCGCTGCCTATAATGCCATTGATGGAAACCATGAATCTAATTTCCCTGCTGGATCATGCAGCTGCACTGTACAACAGACCAACCCCTGGTGGAGAGTGGATCTGCTTGACGCCTACATCGTCACCTCCGTCACCATCACCAACAGAGGAGACTGCTGTGACGAAATGATCAAGGGAGCAGAGGTCCACATTGGGAATGTTTTGCACAAAAATGGTTCCGTAAACCCATTGTAAGTGGATATGAAGAGTTATGAGAGAATATTTTTATCCAGAGAAAGTCTGTCTGCACTGGGCTCTTGGCCAGAGCAGCTCCACTGGAGCAGCTGGGGGTTAAGTGCCTTGCTCAAGGTGCCTTGACAGTAAAGTGTGAGACAGACAGTAGGAAAACTGAGATGAGAGCAGATGGGATTCCCCTCTAGGCCAGTAGTGGTACATGGGTCCATTTGTGTTACGTACAAGCATGTTAATAACAACACATGGTGTTATTCCAAAACACTGTATATCCATTTTGGAAAGACATACCTGCTACCTGAAATTCATCAGTTAATATTTCATACACACAGTTGAGTTTATCCTCAAGTAAAGGTCTTAAGATGACTCATTGAAACCCTGAATGTGTTGTGCTTTCATGCCAGCAGTAATCTTTTGAGCGTTGTGGTTGTGAATCTAGAACAGTATTCGTTATGTTGTCTAGTTTACGGGGATTCTACGGGGTACAGGGTTTCTCTAGCCTTTAAGCTACCGCCGACCCAAGTACTGTAAGTATAAAATTATCTGCTTCCTCTCTCTCTTTCTCTTAGGGCTGGTGTTCTTCCTCAAATCCCAGCAGGAGGGTCTTACACTCTGAAATTGAACAGTCATATGGAGGGACGTTATGTGACTGTGGTTCTGCCGGGAGTCAACAAGGTCCTGGTACTCTGCGAAGTGGAAGTCTACGGGTACCGCGCCCCAACTGGTGAGAATCTGAGCTGTAACATGCATATACTATTTGTAGATGCGATTGATTTTCACCTAATCAATAGATATATAAGTTATAAGATGAAGTTATATAACTGAATCACAGTGAGCTTGTTTTTTATTGGTGTCAAGTGAGCGTGCTCACAAGCCACATTTGCATTCAAGTAATTTCATGGTAAAGGGGTAAATTAGGGGTAAGTAGAAATGGTAGCATAGTGGAAGCCATGGTAGAAGTTGTCAATCCTAAACTTGAGCCTGCTACATTACTAATACAGGTGCAATGGAAATCAAGTTTTTACTTAAATGATTCATAGGAGAAATTAATTGGTATATCGTAACAAAAAACTGTAACCAACAGAGAAAGATTTGTAAATTTCTAATACATACAGTGCCTTAAAAAAGATGTGAAAAGTGTCACAACCTTGTTCCACTGAAAACTTGACAGAAAACTGTAGCAGCACTGATTCTCAATTCCTATTCCCTCTGTGCAGGAGAGAACCTGGCACTCCAAGGAAAGGCCACACAGTCATCATTGTATCCAACTGGCATTGCATATAATGCCATAGATGGGAATCGTGCCAACGTCTGGGGACAGGGCTCCTGTACTCACACAGAAAGCAACCTCAGCCCCTGGTGGCGACTGGACCTGCGCAAACCCCATATGGTGTTTTCCATTAGCATAACCAACAGAGTTCTCGTACCAGAGCGACTCAATGGAGCTGAGATCCGCATTGGAAATTCCCTTGAAAACAACGGCAACGACAATCTCAGGTAGTTTATGGGTGAATTAGTAATTGCTGGGCATATGTCACTTGGATTTTGTGTATGAAAAAAAAGTTTATTGGACAAACTTGCTCTCCATTAACAAATCAAAGCTGATAATGGAAGTGTTTTTAAGATGTGGTTTACGAAGTTAACTAAGTAATTTTTGCTTCCTCTTGTAGATGTGCTGTGATCCCAAACATCCCTGGAGGTTCAACGAGCAGCTTCGAGTGTGGGATGGAGGGTCGCTACGTCAACATAATCATTCCAGGAAGAAAGGAGTATCTGACCTTGTGTGAGGTCGAGGTATACGGCTCTAGCCTGGAATAGGTCTGAGGAGGTCCAAAAATTCATCACATTTATATTTCACATTAGGTTGACATGCAGAATATTTCATCGTTCTACATGAATTCATTCTGATCAAGAATTCAAAATTAATTGTTTACAGTTAATTGAACACTAAATAAAGTGATATGATTAAGTTGTGCATTTACACGCCCAAGCATGTAATCAGAATAAAGCTTTTTTGACATGTGCAGAATCATCGCGTGCTCTAGCAGAAACACAGTAGAGTCCACGTTAGAGCACACCTCTCTTGCATTAACATACGTGCACAATATTTGCCTTTCTGCTCTTCTTGTGTATCAAGCAGCAGACTCAGCAGAATATACTTCTCCTGCAGTCGTTAAACAGGAGAAGGTGAGTGCAACAGGGGCTTTACTGCAACGGCAACTCGTCAAGAAATGTATTCAATCAGAAGAAAATAGTCAGTTCAAGCATTTACATGGTTATTAGCCGCTAATATTCTCCTATTGAACAGCTTATCAAAGGTTTTTTACCACCCCTTTCAAACTGAATTTTCATTCAGATTGGGCCAGTCACACCGATTGAGGTGGGTACATGAGGCATTTTCATTCTGATTGGGGTATTATTCCGATTGTTAACAATATAGCTCCATGTGTGCAGCTATTGTAGGTATTTAGCTGACGCACTTATCCAGACTCACAGCAACTGCAATAGTAGATTCAACTTCAGTTCCTACACTGTCAACATTAGAAGCAACCGATAAGTGTGCAAGGGTCAGAGCGACCTGACAATAGATGTAACAAATATTCCTCTGGAGGCAGAAATAATCTCACTGGTTGAGTTAAACCTCAATGGGCGGAGCTAAAGAACTGTTTTTGATTCAATTGAAGATTTCTGTGCTGCTTAATAATGTTTAATCTTCCTTGAAATAAAACGCATGCATGCATCATAAAAAACAGCCTGACCTGTTTTCTTATTAGTCTGGATCATGACATAAATTGGAGCCTTGATCGACCTGGGTGATGACTGAGTTGTATCTATCAGGGCTGTAGATCTGCTTTGAATCTGCACTAGTTTGAATCACTCATACACTCTAAAATAAGACAAGGAGTAGTTAAAAAAAATACCGATTGAGAAGTTGGTCTAACATGAGTGAAATTCATAAGGTGAGTGAGCAGGAGACACAGTGAAGTGTGTGTTATTTTCAACATGGTGTAGAATGTCGAGTAGAAGCTTACCAAGGAGGAACCCTGGTGTGTACGAACAGTAGTCAGATAAAAGAAAGAAGAAATTATTTTCAATTATTTTCAACACATTCATGTGTCAGGTTTACATTTGAGTTATTTTTCACCATGTATACACATGGCTCACCGTTTCAATTATCAATTCAATATGACTGTACAGTACATATCTTCTAAATAAATTAATGAATGAACTAACTAACCTGAGTCCACTAAAGAATAGGCTCCTTTAGTTATCATATAGTGACTTATAAATAAATAAAACTACCAATAGTATATATACAAACATATAATATAATAAGGCATGTTCAAAATAGTTCAAATCAATGTGTTATCCCACAAAGTGTAGCATCATAGCATAACTAACTGAGCAGAGAAAAATAGAGGATGCCAGTGGTGCTAGCTTAGCTAGATTCTTACTTGACAGAACTATCAGTTATATCTTTATACATCAAAATAAATAAATAACCATACATTAAACATTCAAACTATGCAACCGGAACTCATACCCAGGCTGTTGTAGCTTAAATAACACTTTTCATGTGGTATTTCAATGTAATAACAATAAATATAGCCTAGCTGCGCTAACAAGCTAACCAAAGCTAGCGAAGCTAATTTGACAGTTGGAACAGATAATATTATTGCTCACCAAAATCATCGGGAATTTCTGGTCCTGCTTATGAGGCAGTAGGTTGGGATGTTCTGCTAATGAAATGAGGTGTTATTTTTTATCAAGGTTAATTATTATGGGACAATACTTTACTCAAGTCTGATTCAGTTCAGTTTTCTTTAGGTTAGCTTTTTTTCGTCTGGCGCGCGCATAGTCCGCTCACACACACTGTCAATCTAAGGGTGGGACTTGATTTGAGACTTGAATGTCACACCTGCCCAACCTGCATCCTCCTCTACCCCTGTTCCCCAGTGTCTCTTTCTCTCTGTCTCGGTCTGTCTCCCTCTGTAGCAGGTTTGTGGGAGTGTCACGGCATGCCGCCATGCTGCTGCTGCACAGATTTTTTTCATCATCATCATCATCACCATCACACCATCAGCCCCTATTTAAGCCCTGCTCACTATGTGTTTGTTGCTAGTTTGTTTTCCCTCGCCCATAGCTGCTACCCCCTGCTCTAGTTTCTACCCAGCAGTGCTAGTCAGTCCGTAGTTTCCCCGTTCCTGCCGTGTACCTGTATTTTGCCTCGCTTTTTGTTCCATACGCCTGTCTCCGGCTTCGTGTCTGCTCCTGGGTCCACTGGTACAACTCTGACATTGAACTTCTGATTGGAGGGATTTCTATTCTTTTGGAACATTTGTTAACCCTTACTCTGCCACTGGGTTACACTGACTTAACATGATGTTATTGAATATGTTGTGTTGAAATGCTGAGGAAAGCAAAATCAAAATGAAACAAACAAACAAAAGCAAATGAAATGAAATGAATCAAAACAAAATTAAACTCCATTATTATCTCTATTATTTATCCTCCTCTCTGTCCTTGCATTGTGTGTGAGCTCCTGTTGCCCTTCTACCATGTGTTTTAAGGTTATTCAGAATTGGATGCCTCAAAATGTTTTACCATTAAAGTCTGAAATTATTATTATTGGTCGAAACACATCAAATGTACATATCACAAAACATCCTGTCCTCTAATGTGACCTCAAATTCCAAACACAGGATTTGATATTTTAATCCTTTATAATCCAGGGTGAGCATTCATACAGAAACCCAGTTCACATGTCAGAAGGATTGACGCACTAACCCGCAAATGGTGACGATAGAGGACATCAAGCTAGATAAATCTACAGGACAGTTATATTAAGGCTGATGTAGTTTCAGCATCTGGAGTGGCTGGCTTTTCCTTTTCTTGATGCATCTTTGGCCAAAGTCCGTTCCTGGTCTTGAATGATGAAGATGTAGATGCCTAACGCTGTCTCAGTTAAAAAACGGTCAGCGTGTAGACTTCAGGTACACTGATGCTCTTTTATCAGCCCACACTGCACCGGGTGTGGGAGGTTTATATTGGAGGTTACATGAATAGGCCCAACCACATGGTTCTCTGTTACAAGCCAAGACAAACATATTTAAAGCTCCCATATTAATCCGTTTTCATGGAAATCAGGAAGAGAATAATGTGCTTTGTGATGTTAAAAGCATCTATCTTTTAAGAAAATTGAAGAGGCTCTCACCCCAGAAATCTTGGTCTAAATACTAAAGTTGTTCTTCAGTGTGGCCAGGGATACGCTATGAAAATGAACCACTGGACAGAGACAAAGTAGAGATCTCCTCTTTTACCGAAACCAAATAACACCGGAGCACATGAACACGTGAACTCCAATGGTTTTACGATCATTAAGAAAAATAAATAATCCCACATACTGAAGCAAGTCAGTCTGTGGCAGACCCACAGTTGTTATGGATGCTGTTTTCCTCCATTTTGCCAGCGCCTCAGAGAACTACAACTACAATAACAACAACCAGGAAAAGAACTGTCCATCTACAGGCCACAGTGGCTGGTGGATCACTGCATTCAACAGCCATTTTTACTATTTTACCAGACAAACTGCCTTCTCTACTTCTTCAGCAGAGGAGACATCAAGCGCCTGACAGACTCCTGACACTGTGCTGTCCTGTCAATATATCGCCCCCTGCTGTAGGACCTCCACGCTTTCCTGGGGCAAGATAATAGTAATAGTAGTAGCAGACAAGCAGTACTAGTAGCAGTAGTAGCAGTACTAGTAGCAGTAGTAGTAGCAGTAGTACCATAGTACCAGAGTAGTAGTAGTAGTAGCAGTACTATTAGCAGTAGTAGCAGTACTAGTAGCAGTAGTACCAGAGTAGTAGTAGTAGTAGCAGTACTATTAGCAGTAGTAGCAGTACTAGAATAGCAGTAGTAGTAGTAGTAGTAGCTGTAGTACTAGTAGTAATAGTAGTAGTAGTACCAGAATAGCGGTTGTAGTAGTAGTAGTAGTAGCAGCAGCAGTAGTACTAGTAGCAACAGTAGTAGTAGTACCAGAATAGCAGTAGTAGTAGTAGTAACAGTACTAGAAGCACCAGAATAGCAGTAGTAATAGTAGTAGTACCAG
>OOFE01021605.1:48477-70261 GCA_900323365.1 Monocentris japonica | reverse complement strand
TGCCAAGGACCCAGCTAAAAGCTCTACGGTGTCCCTGGAGTCCGTCTCACCTCCACGATGTATGGGACCCTCAGGTCATTCTCATTCAACATCCCTGGTCAAGCCCTGTGTGTCTTCATATCTAGAGAGCAACCAGAACCAGAAGGAGGAGATCTACACTGCTGCTCACAGTGGACCTGCATCAGTGGTCATGTTCAATACAACAGAACAGAAAAGTTAGTGTCCTCATGATTATCATTCTATGGAATTTAGATGATGTTTAAGATGATGTTAGGTGGCAGAAGTTGCCTTACTAAAGCCATGTATTACATTAAAATATGTGCCCCTCTCAGAGCTCCTTTCACAGGACCTACAGATAAGTGCAGAGGATGAACAGGACTACGAGGCTCCAGAGGAGGGAAACCTGTTCTTCAAGCTCTATAGTCTGCAGGATCTGCTGCTCCTGGTGCGCAGCTCTGTCTCACTGACCCATACCAGAAGGGTAGGCAACAGTCCCACTCAGGTATGTTTGCCAGTCTATACACATCCTCCAAAAGTGATACAGTATGATATATGATACAGTATTTGGCCCAGCCTTACCCCTATTCTTTGTTTCCTGCCCTAACAGTTTGTGCCAGTCCATGTCCTGCCCAAGATGGAGTACCAGCTATGTTACGGCGTCGAGTGTCTGAGCAGTAGCGAGGCTTGCCAGCTGTGGGCTGAGACGCTGCTCCACTCCAGCACTGTTTCTTACATAGGTAAAACATTCAATTCCATTCTTTCTAACTTCAGTTAAAACCAAGGCAGAAAAGTTCCCCCAATTGCCCTCAATCCCAGTGGGATTTGGAGTTCTCCTGTAGCTTCTCATTTTTCAAAATAGATGCCAAGAAAGTAGTCAAGAGTAACATTTATGTGGCTTGAGAAAAAGAGCACTTTCTTTTGGAAAGACACATTCCCCTTTGGTGGAGGGAGCAGGGCAGTTCCTCCCACAGACCAATGGAATAGCCCAGAGATGACTCACCACCCTGCTTGACTGTTTGGTGATTAGGTTTGCCCTGTTGCCATAACTACAGCCATTTTTGGTTAAGGGGGGTAACAAAGAATGCAGTGCACAGAGCTCAGCTAAATATTGCTTCCAGCTTCAATGAGTATGAATTCTCTGCTTATTGTGGGCTTGACATGCTATGCGTTGCTTATCTCTAGCTCAGTCTGGGAAAGACTCCACCCTGGGTTTTTCCTATGCTACTGGTTTGGTTTGTTGATTTGTTACATAGTGTGACTTAATGTATAACACTACCTAATCATTACTTGCATGGAGTTAATCATGATAACCTTGTTTAGGTGTTCTCATGTAGAGCTTCAATAAAAGGCAGTCTAGACCATTCCCCATTCAGCCTGTTAGCTTGTAAAGTAGAAATATTAGCCCTGTGATTACTGTGCAGGATCCTCAAGCTTGTGGTCAATAGAAGCTTGCATACTGGTAGCTTGTATTCAATTTAGCCCGTAGCAAAAATTGATATGCCCTCTATTAGACATAAGAGATGGCAGATTTAGCAAGAATGATGTTTCATTCTAAACAACACAGTGCCACTATCAGATCCTTCAATCTGAGAGCTGGCAAAGTGCATTAGGTTGCCAACACAAGTGTATGAATAGGAATAGCCAGTGATAGATCAATGATGACATTAAAGCTATATGAAACAGTATAAGGAATCTCCCGCTTGATGACGTCACTCAGCAGATATAACCAATCAACCCCCCCTCCCCCTCATGGGGTCATGTGGTTTACCATGTGACATTTCCTATTGTGTAATTATAGCTGTGCTTTCAAGCCCTGAAACGATATGTAATTCAAGGAAGGTTTAAGTAACAAGGCGTTACAAGCTTGAGTGGGAGGTAGGAAAAGCTCATTGCTACAGGGGGATGGGGGCCAACGAGCATTTCTAACCGCCCACTCAAGCTTGTAACAACACTGGCAAATCATCACAGGCTAATTACTTTGTAAGCACTAGCATGGCTTTCATGATGAAGTGAAGCTCTTGACGTACAAGCTCATTAGCTCTTGTTCTTTTCTCAGTCTGTCTCACTCTCCCTTTCAATCTGTCTCGCCAGCTCACATCAGTGCACACACATCAAAATTAGCTCTGCTAAGAAAACTGCCTGAAGACTGGAAACAGAATATCTCCTGTGACTTCAAGTGAGTATCCTTTGGCCAGATGTGTTGAGGGTTATCATTAACTTAAACACCCCTGTATGATTATGTTACTTAGGTTAGAAGAGCTCATCAGGAGATCTAGTCACTATATCAGTTATATAGTGACTAGATCTCATCATCAGTAGCCATCATCAACTCTGGTTTTGGCATGTAAAATAGTGATGAAATCTAGATTCCTATCAAAGCAGATGTAATCTAACATGGTGATTTCACTTTCCCATCCACAGGCCATGTAAGTCACTGAACATACTGCATCACTTACTGAAAAAGATTGCTGGGTAAGTAGTTGAGTGTCTTGATCATCTTAGACATCCCCTTTTTGATGATGCCTTCTTGTGTTGTGACTGTCTTCAATACATATCTTTGAAAACAAAGTTAGTTTGGGTTGGCTTTTGGTTAGATTGGACATTTTTCGGGTCATTGGTCCTAATGTGGACAAACAGGTGTTAATTATAGTTCTTGTAGATATTTGTATGTACGGGCAGATGAATGTGGGTTACACATAGAGTACAAAACTTTTAAAAGGTTGATGTAACCAAGAGAAGATTTTGTCTGTGCATGTCTCTCATCACGCTATTTACACTGTTGCGTCAAAGCCTTGGCTGGCATCCCCAGGCCGAAAGTATGCTGCTAGTCTCTGTTTATGTTTGTGTTAGAGAGTTGCACAATCTACTACTCACTCATACACAATAGATCTGTCACCTGCTGCTTGTGTAAAGCTCTGCTAACCTAAATTCCATTCTTTGTTTCATTCCATTCATTTAGCTGGAAACCAAGTTGTCACAGAGACTGCTACAGCACGTTTCAGAGTGGGAGGTGGCTTTAAGTGAACCTCTTTGACTTTCTGTGTCGGCTCTGCAGGTTAGAGGAGGGACGATACCTGATTGGACACAAGGCAAGGGAACCGTTTGTGACCATATTAAAAGCAGCTGATGGGAACGTGAGCCGGGAGGCATACAACCTGCAGCAGGTCCACAGCACTGTCCCCCAGCCCCCGGCATCCGGCTCCGTGCCATGGGTACCCATCGACCCAGCAGTGGTCTTGCCCTTCCACCGGAAAAATGGTCGCGTCCCCTGCACTTTCCCACCCAGAGACCTCCCAAAGGTACATATCTGGTCTGTCACCACAGTTACCATAAATGGCACTGTGAAAGAATACAACAGTAGAGGTGGTCACAGTAAAACAACTGATGGCACTGAGGTTAATGTTGTCTAGGAAGTCCACAACACCACCACCTCACTGCGTAGATGCATGTGTAAATGTGAGCACACACACACACACACACACACACACAGAAGGATTCAAGTATTCTATTAGCCACATGGTCTTTGCAGACAGAGCCCCTGAGCATTATTATTATCAGACAGGCTGAACCAGTGTTCCGCAGCACAGTTTTCCTGTACACCCAATCTAAAACTAACAACAGGGACAATGGAGAACATGAACTGAGCCTAGAAGTATCAGCAACAGCAAAGTAAGGTTTACTGGCTTGGAATCTGAGACATTCTGTGGATGTCTGTCTGATATTCCACACACTGAAGTTAATGTATCTTGTTACCTGTCAAACAACTTAATACATCCATCGGTGAAGTTTTTGAGAGGCCACATACATCAGGAGGATTTGATTGTCGAGCATTTGCCATTGATGTTAGTACTTACTGAATGAAACCTATATTTTTTGAGGATTTACTGTATGACGCTACTTGATTTCAGTCCCCGTTATTAAAGGTCTTTAACTAGCAACCTTTTTACCATCTCTGTCCTAACAGGCAGAGAAGGGTGGGCCAGCACAGTCCAACAACCCTGGAGCCAAGAAAGCCAGGCAGTCACAGACCAACTCAAATGCAAGAGGCAAAAAGAAAAGCAAAGCAAACCGCGCTGCAAGACGTAAAAAGTGGATGGAAAAGACAATTCAAAAGTCCATTTAAAATCCCAAATCATAGAATTGCCTTAAAAACCACAAGAGGGTGGAGAAAACATGTACATGAATGTAAATGTGAACTTTGAAGCACTTTTATAATAGTCATACTTTTATCGCTTGAGTTTTGTTAACTTGGACTTTGATTTGATTTATCTGCAATTGCAATGTTCATGTAAAAATGAAGCGACAATAAATTTTGTGTGTTAATAATGGAGTATGATTGTTTTCTGGTGCACAGATGTCTATGCTTAATGGTTTTCTCTTCTGAAATGTGTTAAGGCAACATTAAAGATCACTGTGAAGATTTTCCCCAGGTCCTTGGACCTGAAGGCATTGAACTAACTCCAGTAGCTTTGAATAGTCTCTCTTGGACAGCTTCAACAAAGCTTTTCATAGAATTTATGAGCTCAAATAATGTTGAACTCAGCAGTGGCATTGGCTGAGGCTAAGGCAGGCTGCCAGGCCAGAATAGGGTGGAGTCTGAAAACAGCACATGGCAAGGAAAGGGGAAGGCATCTGAGTTAGAGGAGGTGAAAAGGGAAGCCTTTTCCACATAGAGCCGCCCTGTGGTATTTAACCACCACACCCAATCCCCTTAACAAAGCCAGGACTATTCTGTGCATCATCTCAACTTTGTCAAGTGAGGTAAGCTCATAGCAATAATACATTACACCATGGAATGACAGTGTATAGTTTAGATGAAGTTACTGCAGTACAGTTTGGAGTTTTCCAACTTGCTTGATACCATGCTTTGTGAAATCAGCACAAATCATTTATTAAGAATTGTCACTATAGTTTTCATTCAGCTTGTGCAAGCACCATATGTTTAAGCTGTTTCTTTGCTTGAGATTAAGAATTTTTGTTCTTCAGTGAAATCTCACTACTGTGTCTTAAAACCTGTCTGCAGCAGAGTAGCACTAGTAGCACTTTTTCCAGGGTGTGTCTCGCTGGGCTTCTGTTGAGGATTTGTGTCAAACTGAGCTAAGCCATTAGCTGGGATCATTCAGTACAATCTAATGTCCTCAAGACATTGAAAATATCTTTTGTTGATACTTGTCAGCAAAATCAGCTACATTTTTATTGTGACTTATTTTCTTAAATAGGCCTACTTTTTTTTCTCAATACCACAAATGATTTACAAATAGAAGCAGTGAAAACGTGCAGTACAAAAATCACTTGTGATGAAATGGTTAGTCTCATGACTTGTATGACTCAGTTCTACCAAAAGCAATGGCTAGCATGAAGTCCCTGCCTCTGTTTATAAGACAGTGCTTAAGGGACTCAGGAGGAATAATCATAAATAATCATATCTTCACACATCAACCAAACATGACCTTTGCATCATTCAACTCAGTTGCAGTCGGTGAAAGGCTTACAGTGAGATTTAAAGTAACAACATTCATACTGTCTGATTTTAAGTTGCCATCTTTTTATCCTTTTTCAGGACAATCAAAATGGCCCTGGTTAGTGAATTTCTGGGTCAGCTGTCTCTTAATGTCGGGGTAATGCCATTTTCTTTACATTTTTATATCTTCCAATATATTATCTCCAAAAATACACTGTATACTGCCTGTTTGTTTTATGAGTTTCTTTTCATCCCTTACCCACTCTAATTTCAACCCTCAGACCCTGGAACCCACCTACCCCACTGTGGTACCTGCTGTGGACTTTGACCCTGACAGAGATGCAGCCAGAATAGAGACTGCTATCAAAACAAAAGGTAAGATACTGTGCATCTTGTTGGAAATCAGTGTTCTTTTCAGCTTCTTTTCTTCTTTCCAGAAGTTGCAGAACTTCTCTCTATAACTGGGAAGAAGAAAAGAAGCTGATATTTGTGAGTCTGTTCTGACTTTGCTGGGAACATTTCCGAGTGACTCAGCATCTCAGAGCCTCCATTCCAGCCATCGACCGATACTGTAATAGCAACAGCACTATGATAATTAACTCCAGCAGCCTGCCATTTTGTTATGATGAAGCAGCACGTTCTGAACAGGATCTTTCTTGAGTAACTTCACCATACAGTGTAGATTGAGGAAACAATATCTTGAGCCCACTTGTCATTAGTTTGTTAATTCTGTCTATTGTAGGAGATTTCTATGTAATTAGATTTCTACATTTATTCATGTCATTAATGTAAGTTAGAGTAGCATCCATTTGTCTAATGTGAGGGAATCTCTTGTATGTTAACATTAGGTGTAGATGAGCAGACCATCATTGATGTCCTAACCAAGCGGACCTACAACCAGAGGCGAGAGATTGCCTTTGCATATGAAAGGAGAGTGAAGAAGGTACAGTAGACCAGGGCAACAAGTCAAACCAGCCTCATCCGAGACTAATCAGCTAAAGTCCACTGCTTCACAGCCTTGATAATGCAGGGTCTCAATACCTCAATACCATTGCTGTATTTTCAGGACATGATCACAGCCCTGAAGGGTGCACTGTCTGGCTCTCTGGAAACAGTGATTCTGGGACTGATGAAGAGCACAGCCCAGTACGATGCCTCAGAGATCAGAGGATCTATTAAGGTACAGAGCACATTACTTGTTCTCATCACAAGTGGATTGGGTTGGAAGGCTACACTGCCCTCTCCTGGTAAAATGGTAAAAAGCACCCCCTCTTTGCAATAGTTCTCAGATCTGAACGTAAGCTCTAAAGTATCGTGTATAAAAATGAATAGAGAAGATTTCTGTCTCTTTCAGGGTCTGGGAACAGACGAAGAGACCCTGATTGAGATCTTGTGCTCACGCAGCAACGCTGAGCTGGTGGAGATCAAGAGAGTCTATAAGGAGTGTAAGTCTAAACATGTCTTTAAAGAAGGGTCCGAGGCATTAATATAAAGGTAATCTATATACAGTCATGCTTGAAGGTTTGTGAACCCCTTGGCAATTATAGAATTTTTAGTAAATCGTGCATGTTGTAAAATTCAAATAATTTAAAGGGAATTAGTGCAAAAATAAGTGAGCCTGGGTATTAAATGAACCAGTTGAAGGTCAGTTCTTTGGGGAGCAGTATTTGTGGCACTCCCATAAATACATGTGAGAAACCTGGTCAGTTTGGTGTTACCCATGCAGGTGAAAGACGAGACATCAGAGGAGCTCAGGAAGCAGGCAGTGAGTGCGCATCAGTCTGGCGAAGGTTACAAAGTCATATCAAAAAGATTTGGGCTCCATCAGTCCACTGTGAGACAAATAATGTACAAATGGAGAGCATTTAACTCAACAGCAAAGTGGCTGTCCTTCTAAAATATCACCAACAGCCACAAGAAAAATATTCATGCAAGGGTAGCCAACATGTGCCATGTTTGGCCACAAGCCCAAACTGCCAACCACCAAAATAACCAGATCCATACGGTCAAGCATGGTGGTGGGAGTGTCTGGTCTGGAGCAAGACATTCAGCCCCCTGCTCACTCATAGTAAACTGCTCAGGGTAAGAGTCAGCTAAGTGCCTAAAATCTAAATGTATTTTCCCACAGTGTTCAAGAAGGAGCTGGAGAAGGATGTGGCAGGTGACACCTCAGGGAATTTTGCCAAGCTGCTCTTGGCACTGGTGCAGGTGAGATCTGGCAGTGTGTCTTGATGACTCATTTGGCATAATACAGTTAAAGCCGTTACCTGAATCACACTTTATTTCTGTGCAGACTAAGAGGGCAGACCCATCCAGTATAGTTGACTTTGAAAAGATTGATGAGGATGCCAGAGTAAGTACCCCATTTGTCTTGGCCTGTGAATAAAAGTAAAGTAAGTAAAAATAATAGTCTATAGTCATGACCTCAAATTCATCATTCAATATCTCTAAAATGTCAAGGATTACATATTATGCCTTATAAAGTAATTTTTAAGAATAGGGGTTTTTGTTTTTTTAAATGGTGGATAGAAATATTCATATGTCTATGGAAAGAAGTAACCGTGAAGTATGCCATGAACTTTTGAGGGTATTTTTTTGATTCACCTCAGGCTCTCTATGATGCTGGAATAAAGAGAAAAGGAACTGATGTAACTACCTGGATCTCCATTATGTCTGAGAGAAGTGTACCCCACTTGAAGAAAGGTACTAGAGCCTGTTTTGTTATGACATTCCAATCTTTTCTCACAGTGCACATAAACACAATGTTCCATAGTTCTAAAATGGCATGCATTTATATATATATTACATATTTGGAGTCCCTATAAAAAAGGAAATGTCAAGACTTTCAGATTCTTCTTAATAGTTTGTGAATTGTAAAATGGAAACACTACCAATCACTTGATGACTGACATTTGTCTCTCCTTGCTAGTGTTTGAGAGGTACAAGAGTTACAGCCCCTATGACATGCAGGAGAGCATCTGCAAGGAAGTTAAAGGAGACTTGGAAAAGTCCTTCCTCACACTAGGTACCTGTACCTTTCATCACTAAATAACTCAATACAGAGGATCACCTAGAGCTGAAATGAAAGTATGGATGAATGTATAGAAAATGTTATATCACATGTAAATTGTACTGTACATTTGTTTTGTATATTTATTCTGATCTCCTTTTGTTCCAGTTCAGTGCTTTGAAAACAAACAGCTGTACTTTGCCAACAAACTCAGTGAAGCCATGAAGGTAGTTACAGCATGTTTCTTTTTTCTGAAAAGTGGATATTTTAAGGGCCACACTTTTTGGGAACAAATGTAAGAAGTACATCTGCTTGTGAAAGTGAATTTTCCTGCAGGAATACAGCAGCTCAAGTTGGCAAATGTCTTACACCAGCATTGCATCACTGTGTTAAGTTTAAGTGCTTGCTACTTACTATCTAAGTGCTGACTTCCTCTTGTCTGCTCAGAACAAGGGAGCCAAGGAGAAGGTAGTGACCAGAATCATAGTGTCACGCTGTGAGGTGGACCTCAAGAAGATCTGTTGTGAATTCAAGACGCACTCTGGACAGTCTCTGTCCAAGACTATTGCTGTAAGTGTCAGAGTAATACAACACACCCTTGCCTGCTCTTGATTTACAGTATGGCTCTTTGTCTGTTAGGCTTGTCCTGTCATGCAGCCCCTCTAACCTGCTGTGTTTCTGTTCCCCCTGTAGGAACACACCAAGGGAGACTACCAGAAGGTTCTTCTGAGCCTGTGTGGAGGAGATGACTAAAAATGAATCCTAATATGACAATAAATCATAATCACATTATCAAGAGGTCCTCACTTTCCACCGCAGGAAACATGGGTGGGAGGGTGATGAGTAGATCACAAATAACACACAATGGCAAAACTTTGGGGCTAGCACCCATCCATTTACACATTACAACATGGATGCTACATTCCAATAGATCATTTTTGCTTTTCAACATATGAAGACTCTAAAGCACAGCTTACTTTTGTAATACTGTTATACTCCCAATAAAGTTACTTTATTGAAGTATTGTCTCTTATTTTCCAATGTTGCTTCTTGACCCATTTAGTGGCTTGTTTTTACTTGCAATTCACCCATGTGCCCACTAGAGAGCAATATAGTAGCATGAAAGACCACTGCAGAAAGATCCTGTTCCTCCGTTTCATGGCCTCAAACTATCTGATGCATACAGAGGAACTACTTAGATGGCGTCTCAATTTTTTTTTTAATATAAAATGAAATATTTGATCATGAATACACTTTTCATCATCATTTAATTTCCTAATTATTAAAGGCGGAAAATTTTACTGAAAATGGATGAAGACTGCAATTATATCCAGGCTGTATATTTTATTTGCAAAAGGCATGAAAGTACTCGTATTCCTGCAAGTGGCAAATTTCAATCTTGAATAGTTGCTATTAATTCCAAAACTTGAACTTTCAGCATTGCTGTTTCTCACAGTCATTTCATAAAAACAGTTATTGATGGTACATGGAGCATCTGTTCATACAGAGAATTTTGAGATATCTTTTTCATTTTCCAGCAAAATGTTCTATCAGGATGATTTAATCATTAGTGTGTTTTTCTGTGTTTGTTTGGTGCTAATATTTTAATTAAAAATGTTAATTTTACCTCCGGCAAGGATGATTTGCATACCACTAAACAAGCTTCTATACAGTTTCTGTTTAGTTTGTGGTCTCTCAGGATGAAATATCCACCACAGTGTTGTCAAGGCATTTCTACTGGAGGATAAGCAAAAATGGCCCCAACAGACAAGCTCAGCACTTCTCAACACACTGATGAGGAAAATAATATGAATATATATATTTCATAATAAGATAAAAATAAAGTTTTGTGTGTCGTACCCCGATGATGACAGAACTTCATCTTTTACCATGGTTGAAATTACTGTTGTCTAATATAATTTTCAATGGTTGAATACCTGAGCAGAGAAATGGGTTCAATCTTTAACAAGGCGTTGGATTTATGATCATTTTGTAATAATATTGATGAGAACATTAGCCCTTTGTGATGGTTTATGTTTATTGGCAATAAAAAAATAAAATATAGCGTAAAGTAAGGTAAAACAGTATTTTGCAAAGCAGGGTGTGATATTTATGAGTGGATACGGTGACAGATTAATCTCTACATCATAAAGAGGAGAGTACCGACATATTTTTCCCTTTTTTATGTGGATGTACAACATGCTGTTCTGTTCAAGGCCAGCCAATGGGGACCTCCAGCAAACCCAAGGGGAACTCTCTTCTCAATTGAAACGATGCAATTTACTGTCCCAAACACTGGCACTTCATCATTCAGAGGACTTTAACCCCATGAATGTCAAACACAGAGCATGCTGGGAAAGAAATGGGATGCCTTCCATTACCATAACAACTAGTCAAATGACTAGGTGAAGAATATTCCAATATAATTACTTCATAACACCTACATTTGAGAATAATGATTTCTGATTACTTCATGTCTGCAAAAAGCTTTTGAACTCACTCTCAATCTAGGGCTTCTGAGAAAAGCCTATATTTTCCATCAGTGACCATTCCCAGGTGTCAAGCCACTGTATAATGTTGTTTTTTAAACCTTAAGGGTCAGAGAAATAGTCTTCCCTCTTCCAGTACTTGTCCCAGTTATCAAGCATGTGGACCCCTTCTCCCCCCTTAACTTACAGAGACAAGGCCTAGGCAGCGCTCCGGGCACCCACCAGCATTAAACTTTCAGAGTACAGCTGTATAGCTGCTGCCGGCCCGCCAGACATACCAACTGCACATTGGGAAGGTATTAGTTTGTGCTTTTTATTAATTCATTGCATTGAGCAGAACTTGCAACTTAGAGAATCGACAGCTTCTTAACATTTCTTTTGATTGTCTTCTCCTTGACACATCTGAACCCAGCTCAGTACATTTGTGCACAGCACCAAAGGGTGTTTAATTATAGAGTAGTAGGCCACAAAGGTCCGCCTTTAATTGTGTGCATGTTTGTGTGTGTGTGTGTGCATGCCTGCAGCTCTATGGGTCGCAGGCTTACTTCAAATGAGAACTCCTACAGGCTAAGCTGGAAGACCTGCTCCCTCAACACATCTACAGAGCTGAGAGAGCCAGAGTTTGATTAATATTTTCTTAATTATCATTATTTAATTCAGTGAAACCACAGCTTCTTCACTGAAAGCGTGGCCTTTGTCTCTGTGATGCTGAATATCCTGGCTCATTAAGGGCAGAGAGAGATCCTGTATATGGTAAATAAGAGACTGTGTCTTGTGTTGCTGCCCCAGGGAGAGTTGGCACCACAGTGAAGGACAACTCCTTCTAAAGACTGGTGCTATGCTGCCGTTCCTCTGCTCAGATCGCAGAGCCGGATCCTCTGCCTTTGGCATCGTCAGGGCTGCTTCCTTTTATGAGCCTCAATCTGAGACAACAGCAAAGGCAGATGAGTGCAGCACTCGTCACACCATCATGCTGCCTCCTTTGTACAGTAGACTGGTGATTGAAACAACATAAGAAAACAGAATAAGGCCTGTCTCCTCTTCAGTTCTGGCTGCAGTCAGTCCGTCTCTGCAGACAAAGAGACATATATCGAGAAGTTTATAAAAGAGCATTGTATACAAGCATGACATTTTAGCTCTTTGAAGAATTAGATTTCTGTCATCCTGAGAGGCCGAAAACATTCTCAGGAGCTTGTAGGTTTTCAGAACTTTAATGCTCTGAAAGCACTGTACATCCAGTTCAACACTCAGTGAATCAACCTCTTCAGTTCTGCCCGTTCAGTATACTCCCATATAAACCGAATAGGTGCAGTAATCTTTTTTCTTAAACAGTTCCTCTTCCAAGTTTTTATGCTTTGTTACTAATGCCATCATGTTACATCAAAATAATCATATCTGACACAAATCATAATCCCATTAGAAGTGTGCCCAGAGACATAACCAGACTTTTACATAGTTTGTCAGATCAGCACTATTTGATGCTCACGGGTGGACTTGATGCTGAGTTTTCTCTTTGCTTGAAGCTTCCTCTTTATCACCATGCACTGAAGGGATGAGAATACCCTGTGGCTGGTTAACCTACCCTCTTTCTATCTATATCCACCCTTTTCCAGTAGGCCCATTGAGACAGCCTTCATCCCCTGTGCCTATTCTGCCACTCGCTACCCCAGCGGTCTGCCAAACATGCAAAAGGGAATTATCTGACAAAGAGTCGCTTACTAAGGCTATTGTCATCCACTTGGTTTGATCAAATGTCTACCATGGAGTAAGGAAGTGCAGGATTTCACTTAGGTGTATATCACACAGGATGTACAGTATATGTGTGTATCACATTCATGTGTGTACAGTTATTATTCTGTTGGGGCTGTGTGGCTTCCAGCCAGATACACTAATGATGATTTTCTGTGAAGTGGTTGTAATGGTCTGGCCCTGGCTTCAGCAGCTCTTATGTTGTTTGTGCATGCCACTGGATCAGTTTGGGTGTGTGTACTTTGCAGCTCAGCTATGATGATAATATACCAAGAACTGTGGGAAGGCAATCACTATCAGGGTTGCTTATTTAATGTTTATTTATCCCAGGGCTAATAAGATGGGAGCTCCTCAGTTAGATAAGGCAGAATGATGGTGGGTAATTAAACTGCTTTGCTTTAGATACATCCATTATCCATACTCAAGCCTGTATACATAATGTAATGTAACGCTTGTTGCAGCAATGGAGGAGGTGACCAACCTGAGATGTCATCTTGTGAGATGTTCATCTTGTGTGTGTCCCTGAACAAAATATACAGATTAGCTAGTGTGATAAATTTAAGAATGTGAGTAGGAAACGACCTTTTACATAATGCAACTTGTAAGGAACCTCAAACCTGAGCAATGGGATTGACTGAGAGGGTCTCTAATCCATGTTGTCATGATGCTATAATCCCATTTCCTGAAGGCAGGTCCTGTCACCAATGTCCTTGTCAGACTGGCCACTGAACTGTACCCCCACACACACTCACACACTCCCCCCGCACACACACACTCACACTCACACACAGCCTCACCTTCATGCAAGAGATGGAAATCAGCTAGGCAGACACTCAAGCATGAACCAAATGTCAGCGACAAGCCACAGAGAGAGGAGAGGAGCCCATGTTAATTATTACAGAGAGAAATCATTCTATTTCACCTGCAAGACATGCTATCCAGGATGTCTGTGGTTCACGAGTCATTTTCTTTTTTTCCCTCAAGGGATAAACCAAGAGGAGACAATTTCAATGAGTAGGTCTTTGAAAGCAATGATTAACTTTGTGATGGCTGTTTTTTTCCAAACATTTTGCTTATCACTTTATGGAATTGCATTGTATGTACTTTTTTTTTAAAGTAAATTACGAACATGTTCCACAAAAGCTTACTTTACAAAAAAAGAGTAAATCCTTTAAAAGATCCGCGTTATAGAGAACTGCAGAGTTCTTTTACTCATCAATGTGTCATGGAATTAGAGACATTCTTTGAACCCAACCTGTGAAGCTTCGTCTTCTGACAGCAGAAATACAAAGTTTTAGAAAGGTGTCTATAAATTCCTTCCCTCGGTGCCGCTACTCTCTCATTTGACTTTGAACGAGCAGGAAAAAACCTTCTTCTGACAACACGTTTCCCATGTGATACTTAACCTTTGGAGATTTCACATTCTCTCTGATCATTCGCTGTTTGGTTCATGTTAATTAACCCTAGGGCAAAGCAGAGAGTTGCAGGCCTTGAAGAGGGAGAAAAAGGAAAGAAAGAGGTAAAGGGAAAAAAACATTTTATTGTTTTATGCCGATTAATTTCCCTATCCATGTGAGAGTCTTGGTGGTGCCAGTGAGCATAATGAGTGGCGTGGGTGTTTGAAAGGATGGAAGATGGTGGCAGAGGGGAATAGGGGAAGAGGGCTGGTTGGGTTTGTGTCCCTGTCACCATCAGTCCCTCTCCCTGTGAGGAAGTTGGCCAAGCGGCCTGACCTCCCTCAGGTGGCCATGGATATGGAAATCAGTTCAAAAATAGAACACAAGATGGTTTTCATAGCCTTCAGCTCTCCCAAAACAGGGAAAGGATTTTTGTCTATTTCTTTTCATTCGTTTTGGCTCCTGGCAGAAATGGTCTTCTCTGTACTTGCTTGACAAACACAAAGCACGTTTCTTAGTGAAAAGTGCCACTGGTGGCAGGCAATATTGCCTGAGCCCAGAGAATATGCTGTGCATGTGGAATTACTTTGTTAACCACCTCAATACTGAGGTCTTCTCTCTCCTGGTTAGCCATGCACTGTGGCTTAGAGAAAAGAGCATGTGACTGTACGGCTGGAGCTAACCTCTAGCCTCGACATCTCGCATCACCAACAGCTCTGCATACAGCTAAAAATACACAATCCACACAGTCAAGTGACATACAGTACACAGCAATGGGTTGAAATTCACTACTCCAAAACAGTGGAAATATTCATGAGCAAATCCACTGGAGAAGATGAGCCGCAGCACAACCAGAGGCTTTATTCTCCAGGTTCTCAGGGCAAATCTGTTCCTGTGCTCTTCTATCTGACACTTGTCTAAAGCACATAAAGACAAAGACAGGAAGTATGATTAGCCATGGAGAATAGGAGTGCTGTGCTTCCTCCAGGATAAGTCTTGAGGTGGGACTGATCAAAGCTATGCCCAGAGACAGAGGGAGACTGAACCAGCACTTTTTCAATGGCTATCTCTGCCTGAAGAAATGGGAGGGAAAATATACATATTTCCCTTTCAATGCCTTTGCCAGAAAGTTGGTAATAATGAAACCACTGTGCTACACATACAACAATAGGTTGAACATTCATGTTAAACCCTCCATGTTAGTTTGTAAAAAAGTTCCTAAAACAGATGTTGACAAAAAATGTTATACTATTAAAGCTATAATAGCAGTTTGAATCTAATGGCAGTGCATCAGTACCTGAAAGAGGCGTTGAGAGAAAGAGGTGCTGTATATGGAATGAAGTTGTCCTTAGGTTTATCTCTGATTGTATGTACCTTCTTTGTAATTATAATGGAGCATTACAAGGTCTTCATAGCAGTAAATATCTGCAGTCTATCCAGTTTGTTGATTTATCCAGAGCAAGCATATTAGTCTCTCTCACTCATTGTCTGCTGTATTTCCCATTCTAAAACAAATCATAACCAATAATGCAATCTTAAGGATCTTAGGATTCATGCCTTCATGGATTCTAGTTACCTATACTCCCTAATGCAGAATAAGAAATGGCTTTACATGGAATATGCTAACTTTCCTGGAGACATCTCCTTTCAAGTGGGGCCAGTGTCTTTTAGTGAGGGGCAGAAAGAAATGCAGGTATATTTAGTCAGCCTGAGGGTGTGGGACTGGAAGTTCATGGCTCTGGCTGGTAATTGAGACAGACAGAATGTGATGAAATCCCTTCATTATAGATGTGTTTAAAGGGGAGCAGACCTCTATACCGGCTATATCAAAAGGAAGACTTTGATATCGGGCCCTCAAACACTTATGGGTGTTGTAATGACAGCTGCCTGCATAGACAGTTACTGCCTTGGATTACATTGTCTCATTCTGCGGGAAGTTTCTCCACTATCAGCATCAATATTTGATATTTCAGTAGTAGACTTGTGGCAAGGTCACATAGATAGATTGTTACCTATATTATACATATATGATGTCATAGACAGACACACACTCCTTTAGTTCTATTCTTTGTTACCTGTCTTTTTACTATATATTATTGGTACCTAGTCATTTTCTCGTTTACGTCCATATTGCAGGTGATGGAACTGAACCAAAAAGGTTTTTTTTGTTCAACACCAAAACTGAGGCCTCAGATTCCTCCAGCTTTTGAACAGAACTGACACATTGTTTATTAATGTATTGTTAGCATTCTGGCTACAGCCAGACAACCGTCAATATGATTATTCATAAAAGCACAAATTTGAATTTCTACCATGTAAGGTTCTAAACTAGAAGACTAAATATATACTTACATTTTATTTCAAAGAGATAAAAATCCTCTCTGGCAAAAAGACTGGCTATATAGAACTTTACTCAAGGATAGGAAGCACATCATTAAAATGGAGAGAAATATTAAAAAGGGGATATGAAAGCGTGAAGATCTACTCGCCTTTGGCTACTCTGAGGCGCTTCAAAAAGATCTTGAGATCTTTCCCTCCCTCAGACCTGCACTCTCCCTTGTTATTTGACTTTACTTGCTGGCTTCACACTGATTTGTGCTGTGGAGTTTTCCACTAAATAATCAATCAAATAGAGCAACTTAAAGGAAAGGATCCCTAAGAGAAGACTATTTTCTGCATGCTGCATAAACACAACACTGGGTGAAGGGCACAACTACTGTTGTCCCTTCATGTCTGCTTGACGCCTCAGATTTCATCAAAGTCCCCAAGTCTCTGTGTCCTCAAATACATCCCCAGACCGTGGCATGTTTGGCCTAATTATACAGAGAATATAAAAGCTTAGGGGAGTCCCCTTATAAAAGTGTAGGTATGAGGTAATTATCTGTTTTTCCTGCCCTCTCTCTCTTTTGTCTCCCATCATCTGTGACACGGATGGGTGGATTGGTGTCAGCTCTGGCCGAAAGACGAGACATGAGAAGGGGACATTAACACATTACTCCCACTCCCTCATGGATAATGGAACAAGGTGTTCATTTGAATGATAAACAAAATGACTTGGAGACACTGGGAAGATCACTGGAGTCGGCCCCTCCCTGCCTCCCCTCTCTCCTTCCATGTAAAGCTGAGTATATGCAAAACAAGGGCGAGGCTTTTGGAGTCCCGTGAACTCATCTGTGTGTCTCCCAGGCATGTTGGACAATTATGAGTCCATACAAGTTACTCCACCTTGCTAATGTTATGCAGTGTTGTGTTCACTGTCCTTTTATCAGAGCACAGCTACTTTCATCTGTAAAGTTCTTCAGTGCATTATTAGCATCGAGACTTTTAACTGAAGCCTCTAATCAACTGTCAGAAACAAGAAAGCACAATGGCCTCAGTATGTCCAGGCTGTTAAATAATTCTGGACCTTGTCAAAAAAATGAAATAAAGCGTGAAAAAATGAAATATTGATGTGCAAAAAAAATGCAAAGTAAATATATTCATTTGTATGGAAAGGAAATTCGGCAGCACATAGCTGTTACACTGTTTATTTTCATTTATGAAGACTTTCAATTCAAAACAAACTGAAGTTATTTTAGTTTATTTTGTTGCCAATAAACAGCTGGGGGGAATGTTGTTCTGCAGTGACGCTCTGACTGAAAAAGGTATTTCAAGTCTCCTGAAATCTACAGCAGTGCGGCTCACATAACACTGCCATGTTTGAAGAGTGACTCCTCAGAACTGAGTCTAAAAAGAGGGTTGAATATATATTGGTTAACATCCTTTAACGGCAGGTACAATTAATGTGTGAAGCTGTGCTTGAATCCCACTTATTGCCATACACCTGCCAATCATCGTGTTTGTAGAGCTAGATCACAGTGTTGTTTCCTACTGTATGCAGGTATGTGATTATTTCCAGTGGCTTGAAAAGATTGTATTTACTGGTCTTTTGAAGACAGGAAAGAGGTGCATATGCTGTGCAAAGAAGAAGGAAAGGCGGAAAGTAGGGTTGGAAAAGCAAATGTAGTCATCTAACGGCATCCTCAATATATAGTATGTGTATTGACAATCAGACCAGGTAACGTTGTCCCACCCTTCAATTGTCCGGTTTTGGTGATCGCATGTCCACTGCAACTTCATCTTGTTCATGTTCTTAGCTGACAGGAGTAGAACCCAGCATCATCTTCTATTGCTGTAGCAGCCCATCTGCTTCAAGGTTTGACAAGTTGTGCATCGAGATGCCCTTCTGCACAGCATTGTTGTACTGAACTGTTGGTTGCATACTTGTGGCCTCTTGAATGAGTCTTTCCATTCTCCTCTGACCTCGCTCATCAACCAGTAGTTTTCGTCCACAGGATTGCCTCTGGTTGTTTTTTGTTTATCGCACCTTGGCAAACTCTAGATACTGTAGTGTGCATCAAAATACCAGAAGGATGACTGGGATGCTGGAACTGGTGCATCTGGCACCTAATCTAACTTTAGTAACTGAATCTTTGTGTGCTTCATACTTTATATTTATGCTTTACTTATATGTGATTCACTGTCTGGAGGAGTGAGCTGTTGGCATAAACATGGAGGTCTGTCTAATGAAGTATATATATATATATATATACTTATATATATATACTATACATATAACCGGTAGAATATATATGTATAACCGGTAGAAAAGGTAGAAAAGGTAAAACTCATTTTCATTTACTTCTGTGTATATTAGAATGAGTTTTAATTTTTACTTCCTCAAAATCTATGTTGGGAGTGTCTTGTACGTCTTTATAAAATTCAACCCGAAGTGTTTTAATTGACTTTCAGCTGCATCTTTTTTCCCTGCTTGTCCAAAGAAGCCTATGGTGTACAACTTGTTCTACAGGGAGTCCCTGTAATTCAGTATTTGCAGTTCTCCAGTGATTAGATCAGCGTATCCAGAGAGGTGCTAATCCAGACATCTCACCACCTTTTCTCCGACAGAGCCCACAAGGCACATGCAGACACGAATCCCTCGTTAGGATGACATGCCGCTGTCTTTTATCAATGTTGACCAGCCAGACTCCTCGTGGCTCCAGCACAACTACATCTGGGAGCTTCTCTACTCCCTCTTCTTTGCCATCTCAGGTCAGCGGATGTGCTACGTTTCCATCCTGAGAATTATGACAAGGGAAATACTCTGAAGGTATGTAACGAGGAAATACGCCGAACCTGTGGATTTTTTTCATGTATGATTTCAAACCTCTCCGAATTGTGCAGAAAAAGAGCAGACAGCTACAGGGCCCTCCAAGAGAACAAGAGAACAAGTCCAGCTCAGAGCATGGTATAAGGAGAAAGGTAAAGAACCACGCTGACTCTATATATAATAATCTGATCTGACATAATTTAAATTATTTCCAAGCAGCATCAGGGAGATGAGGATTAAAAAGATAAAACACAGGCTTTTATGTATCGGCCACTTTGCTAATTAGATGGATTAAAATGTGCTATGTGAAGGGAATTCATTTGCAAGTGAATGGCTGTAAGTTAGAGGGGACCGTGTATACCAGATGACACAAACCCCTGAGGGTATACGGTGGTTAGTTTTGTACAATTTAGAAATTACACAACTCATTTACTAAATAACAGGCTCATTTCCCCTGAACTGCATTCTTTAGTGCTCTGCTGTCACTTGACTTTCAGATGTGTTGAAAATAGGTTAGTCTATTCCAGTGAATGAAGGCCTCCTGGTAGTAGCACTCACTGCAGTAATAGATAACCATTTATAATTCATGAGGTGGCTAGTCCCCCAAGTTAATTTTGCCCAAGGCACTGTTTACTTCTGCTTTGTACTTTGTTTAAAGTCAGTTGTTGACAACTCTTGTACATGTCAAACTATCACCGCTAATAATTGCTTAAGGAGATAGAACTTTTGCAAATGTTGGTTCCACCACAGAGGTACATTCGCCTCACCCTATCCAGAACTTCTTCAGATGAATTTTTGATTCATCTTCTTCTCGCTCTTGACAAAAAAAGTCCTCTGCAATTCAAAGCAATAGCTGTAAGTGAAATTATAAAAAAGAATAATGTAGTATCCTCTCCATAACATCACGGTTTTCATGTGGAAAAGGAAACGTCTCTCTCTCTCTCTCCTTCTCCCCCCTTACAACCCCCTCTCTCTTTCTTTCTCTCTCTATCTGACTTTCTTGTTTTTTTGCATGTTGACCAAAGAGGGACTGCTCCAGTAGATGACTGTCACATGCTGTGGATTGACAGAGTCTATTGCAGGAGAATAAGGGCCTTGGGCAGTATCTCTGTGGGTCATCCCTATTCCTCTCTCTGTTCAGATAGCAATATTCACTCAGTACAAGCAGTCACTTGATTAGTGCCAATTATCCAGCCTGTCACTTTCCCTGGTGAGGGTGGCCCAGGATGCACCCCGTCCCCCACACTTCCCGTGTAGAGCGGACGTGCACTAAAAGTCTGCTCTCATAGCTGTAGGCTGTGGGAATGATTTTGAATGCAGAGAGGGGGGAATAAAAGAAATGCGGGAAGCAAGCTCTGAGTTTGACAGTATGATAGCATTGACTTCCGAGACAGTTACAAGGGGAGTGTCATTTCACCCACAAAGGTGTCTCCCCAGGGCTGCACCATCCTCCATCAGTTAGTCAGTCACCAGCTCAATATTCTGCTCTACAGTGTCTACAGGACCCAACTGGGTTACATTCACTGAGGTATATAAAATTCACTTATAAGTCTATTGGTTTTAGTCTAAACCAGAGGTACTGATTTAGAATGAGGGAGGGCATCAATTTGTGGAAACAAAATTTTCAAATCTAATCCCAGAATTTGTTGACAGTTGTGTCAAAACCGTTGCCTTGAGAAATCAAAATGCATATATCTCTAATGTTTTAGTTTTAGTTCTACTTTTCCTGGTTCCAAAATACAATCGAGCCACTGTTTTAACAGTGCAGCTATGTATTTATTGATCTATTTCTTGCAGCCTTTATGTTGTTACTGTGTCTCTTGTAACTTCCCAGCAGTCAGCAACAGAGAAGTAAGACGCAGAGCTCCTCTAAACAGCAGAGGTTATCCTCAGTGTGGATGTCTGCAGGGGAGTAAACACCATTCCACTGAATATTTTGCATCAGAGGATATTAATTATTTATATCTACTTCATTGTGTATGATGATGTGTCAGGATGTTTGCCAATAAACAACAATATTCCTTGTAGGATTGATCCAATATGAAAAGTTGTTGAGCGAGTTTGTCTCAGTAAAGTCTAAAGAATGCAGCATGTGTGAGAGCTGGCAGTAGTACTTATTTATGGAAATATCAATATTGTATCATAATACCGTATCCTCTCCTCATAGTATAAACAAGACGCTCAAAAGGATACTATGAATCTGGGTTGTGAGAATGGCATTAATATGAAGATTAAGGAAAATGTGAAACCACTGTATACAAAGCTGTGTAATCAAATCGATTTGAAGCAGAAAGGTAAACTGGGTCAACACGGTGCTAGCATTTTCTGGGTTGGCAGAAAAGTACACACAAAAGAAAACAGAAATACCATGTACCTTGTTTTGAAGTGTTTGTTCTACTCAAAAGGAGGCTCTAACTAAGTACGGCGCGCCTCAGTGAACCAGCTCGTCATTGGCTCTTATTGCCGAGTGATAAGCCTAGTGTGTCTGCGGGGGGATTTCTGCTCTCTTTCATGGTAGCAGTGCCCCCG
>OOFE01021605.1:33492-47081 GCA_900323365.1 Monocentris japonica | reverse complement strand
GACAAGGCTCTGATGAGCAAGTGAAGTGAGCACCACACCTCTTCTAAAAGAAACTTATTTTTCCCTGTTTTTCTGAAAACTCTTGGGGTCATAGGGAAGAGAAAAGTTCTCGCTTTTTATTGTTTTCGAAGAATTTCTACATTTGCAAAGTGGGATTTGGGCCAGAGGCATTGATGGTTTCAATCTTTCATGTATCCTCTGCTGACAGAAACTGAACTGACAAGAAGGCAACAAGGGAACAATCAATCACCTTTTTGTTCAACGTACTTTTTGCCCACATTTATTTCAGTTAATTTGTTAACAAGACATAATGCACTGCAAAAAATAATCTTTATCCTTTAGTGGCTATCTAACTGATGGAGGATAACAAGCCACCTAAACAAGAGAACTCTGCAGCAACAGAAATCTATGATAAATTCCAATCATCATTCCATGTACCATGGCTCATTAACTAAGGATGTGTTTGCTTACAGCTTAGCCTAAATACTTCAAGTACTAGATGCATATTGTTTTTCCTTTTTATATTCTCTCTCACACACACACACATACACGCGCACACTTTGGAAAAGCCTTTAATATACTTGCCAACCATAGGCCCAGGGTAAGATTCCCACAAACTCCTTGAGGGCAATGTGTATCCACAACAGTGTCTTTCCCTCAGACATGTGGCATGGGTAAACAACATGGTTAAGCCTAAAACAATGTGTGTCCCTGATGACTGCAATTATTTATGAAATCAAACACAATTCAGCTCTTTGCCAAGTGGGACAGCTCTCCAGATCACTCAACACATTTCCACTCTTTACTGTGCATAATGGTCTGGGTGTTTCTCGTTAAAGGAAGGACAATATCGCTGTTGTCCTGACCACCATTTTGCCCGAAAAGATAATAATCTATGCCCTAATCCTTCACTTGGATTTAAACCTGAACTAAGCTTACGGCTATTCCTTCTTGAGCTCTCTGATAGCTAACTGACGTATGCTGGGGCCATGGCTAAATTATTCAACCTAGGGTATTATTGCTCCTGAATTGAGCAACACAGCTCAGAGTGAGAAATGCCAGTGTCACAACAGTATGTACGCTCTTGGGGCATTAGCCTGCAGTAAGCAGCTGCTACAGATGGTATGCTCACTTTGTCATCCGCTTTCTCAACACTGCTTGTGAAGAGCAATTAACAGAAACTGAAGATTGTCACAGACACGCTCATTTCATTTTCAAAAAGAAAATTACAGAGATGGCCTGAAGGACAGCTCGTCCATCACCTGGGCGGCTCTTGAACTCATACTCTCTGGACTTTAACGAGAACAGCTTCTTCTCTGGACTTTAATCAAACAATCAGTGCTCCCCACCTTTAACACAGCCAGTCAGACACAGACGCCACACAGGTGTTGACAAGCTTGTGTCACTGAGGCACTCTCTTCCTTGTACGGTCAATGACCTCTGTCTTATGAGTGTGTTTCTCTCATAAGCTGTAAGATCTGAGAGTGTGTTACCTTTACTTCGAGGTACAACAGAGAGTACAGGCTATTTCGCTTGTCAATAAGCACCACAACTCAAATGATACTGAGGTCTACTGTGATAGTGGGAAGTTACTCTAATACCAAGCTATTGCTGAATCATCAGTAATGGTTTACCAATTATTGCTATTGTCAAATAATTTGTAAATGTTAACAATTGAAAATATGAATTTATCAAACCAATTCACAAGGATTTATTTTCTTTAATATCTTATATATTAGCCTTATTAGGATATATTATACTGTCATGCTTAGTTTCTAATCATGGGTACCCATTTAAACAGATACTACAAGAAAAAACATTTATAAAAAATAATGTTAATATTCCTTAATCATTTCATTAAAGGTTAATCAAAGGAAGAAAGAGAATGTCATGCAGGATATCATTCTCTATACATGAAATTCTGTGGATCAATGCAGTAAAAAGATTGCCCATATTGTAAAGCATTTCCAGGGAGATATTCTAACCCCATAAATCACAAGCAGAAGATAAATATGGGAGGGCGACTAAATTAAATGGTACTTAGCCTTGTGAAGTGCACTGTAATAGATCTAAGGAGGAGGTTCACAGAAACAAGGAGGTGTATGTCCTCCCTTCTTCAGCCAGGGGTTGTAACCCTCAATGATCTCCCTTAACACAGAGGAAAGCAGAGATCATAACAAGACCTACTGCAAATGAATCTCATGAGCTGCTTATATACTTACTATCCCATCCATTTCATATTACCTGGCCCTCCTTGGGAATATAGGAAGAGGGCTTTGTCTGGTTTGTCCCCAAGCTCTTGTCAAAATCTTCTTAATTATGATTAATTACATACCAGTAAAGATTGTTCCTAGCAAGTATACAAATAATAGAACGCCCTCACTAAACACTACGTTATTCACTAATTATATGCATGTTTGCTACAAAATAAAATGCCTGCTGAGAATGTATTGCTTGCCACAAGAAGAACAATGTTTTTCCTATTTTTACATTGAGTTGAAAAACATATCCATGTCTTAGCAAAGTATGCCCTAGCTTGAGGCTCCTCTGCATATTGGAGGTTTTCCCTCTGTGGGCTCAATTGTTATGGATGCTGTTTATGGTGGTGCTATGACAAGTGTGAAGGGCAGGCATGGTGAAAGATGTATCGCTCGCTTATCTGCTCAGTGACTGAATACGTTATAGGATTGTAAATGACCCTGTATCATGACAGACTCTCACAACAAGCAAAACTCCCTTTTCCATTTCATTCTCTATGCTAACTTTGTGAGACAAAGTGACAAATAGTGCTTGGTAGCGTAATGTCTGTAAATTCAATGAATTTGTGTGTGTGTGTGTGTGTGCGCGCGCGTGTGTGTGTGTGCATGCGTGCGTGCATGTGTGTCTCTGTGTGTCTATAAAACACTTCTTACGAGATCAAATTATTTTTTGTTGTGCCAAAATTCCTACTCATGATAGAAGTTTTTCATAAGTTTGCAGAAAGTAGTCTAACAAAAACAGCTAGTTGTGAGTAATGTAGCAGGAATGAGTGACAAGAGGCACACTAATGATAAGGTTTATAAGTTTTGATAGTTTTTACAGCCTTATCATAGAGCTGAGGCACATCACTGAAATGTGCTCTTGAGCTGCACAGAGAACAATGTGCCTTTGAGACAGTCACTGCACTGAAGCAGCCTCGTCCTTCCGCCTCTTGCTGCACATGCTTTATAGCCGACAATAAACCATTTTAGTGCAAAATAAATTGGGATCGTATTGAAATGCTGGCGCTATATATGTCATCGAAGACATACAGTTATTTTTTAGCAAAGCTGGAGCATAGTTTATCATCATCTGAGTGGCACGACTGGGTCTGTTCCACATCATTGGCTTCTCTTGCTTAGTTAGATTGTGAAGGTCAGAGTTCTCAAGCCTTTTATGGCTGTTTAACTTTGGAGAATTATCACATAGGCAGGACTTGGCTGATTTATGCTGCACAGCCCATCCTCAGCATCGTCTGATATCCATGCTGCTTTACAGGTATGCGGCCCAAAACCATTGTTTGGACCAAATCTTCAGACCTCCCCTTGCACTGAAACATTTGTATGTCTTTCTTTAGCACAATGGAAATACCACACATTCAAATAATCACAGATATTATTCCTGTGGTCTAAGATAGTTAATCGATGTGTGTTAACATGATCAACCCTCTCTCAAAGCCAGAAACCAGAGAACTGACAACTGAGCCCCTAATGTGTGATGTTATGAAGACATTTCCTCAGTAGACACATAGTGGGAGATTGACTTTGTGGACATATTGAATGTTGTAAAAATATGGAGTCACCTACTACATATTTTCCAATATATTCTTAATAGGGTTGTCTTGTTTCTGCCTCAGGGATATCTGAGAATATTTCCTTATTCAAAATAAAGGTTAACAGGAGCAAAGGAAAAACATATTTGAATACTGAAATTCACTGGTTCTATTCTTTAACTGTTTTGTTGAGCTTTAAAACTTTGGAAAATGAAGTTAACGTCTTCAGTAGCTGAAAAAGCAGTACGCAGTGCGATCAGCAAATTTCCATAAGAAAGAATTCAGAAGTTTTCCTACTGAAAGCTTGAGGGGAGACCCCCTCTCCCTGAAACGGCAAGGTGACATTTTCTTTCCAATTGTTAATTGATGTTCTGCTGATTAAAGCACATTTTATGCTGAGGACCAGGGGGGCTCTATTTCTGTAAGCTATCAGTTCGCAGGCATGGATTGCAGCAGAGTTACAAGGCCAGCCTGATCCTCATATGTGTTTTGTATTGCATCAGAGATTGAGTTTCTTCTCGAAAAACTGCAGATAAAAAAGTTTGAAAAGCATAGTTTGGGGACAGAGAAGCATAATCATCTACTTCAAAAAACACATTGTGTTGTTTGAAAGTCTGTTATAATATTTTACAAAAGTATTAAATGCAGTTTTGGCACGGCAAATAGATTAAATGAGTTTCAGATTACTGTTAAGATTATTGATTAACTGTACAGTAAATGTAAAAGGGTCAATTTGGATGATCCTAGTTCTGATAAACACCTCATGTAATGAATCATTACACAATATTGCAGAATAATAACACCAATCTGCAGCATAACTTATTCATGGAAAAGCACAACTGATAAAATGCCAGGAAGAACTAATCTTTTAAAGCACCTCTTACAAAACCTCTTTGTCACAATAATCAACACAATCTGCATAATTTACAGTACTTGCTCAGATGCCACGTACAGCCTGAGCTTAAAGTAAAGAAGTTTGTTTTCTCATGTTTGTGCCTATTAGCCACAAATTAATTAATCTACCCTACAAAACCCAATTAAGCCACAAGCTATACTAATACATAGCCTTATTTCCCAGAATGCAGAGGAAGTACCGCGGAAGCACTATTATTTTCACAAACATAATCACATTTTGTTGCAACAGTTGCACCAACAAAAATGCCTGAGTTTATGCTATAATGTATTCAGAAACCATCTTAAGTGTTTGGGATGCTCCTAGAGGACTCAAACCTGAGCAGGGAGATACTCAGTTCAGGCTTATTATTTCCTGCCACTAGGGGGAGATGTGGTCCTCACAGGTCTCAATATAGAGAGCAGTATGAACCCTGATATGCAACTATAAACTAATGATGAAGCAGCTCGGTGAAGGCTTATGAAGCCTAGCATTATGTTGACTTGCATTAGCTCAATCAAATTATTAAAAAAGATGTTCTTACTCTGGTTATTACCCATATATAATGCGATATCCCAAGTACCAATCATGTAATTACCAACGTCTCAAACTTGAGTGTTTTCATTCAACTCTAGTTCCTTTCCTTTCAGATTCCTCTATCCATCAATGATGTGAAAAACCTCAGCTCCTCCATTTAAGATTGTTTGTTTTGTTGTTTGTCAACACAACAGAAGAGATGTGCTTTTCTAAAGCCCAATGTTAAAGAGGCACCCCAAAGAAGAATACACACAGCGTTGCCATGGAGCCTATTGATGTGCAAATGTTTTCATTTAAATATTTTTAAGAGGATCAGCTCAGATTACGCCAAAGTTTGACAGAGATAATTCGGTGGCTTGTGTAGCAGCTTTGTTTGTGAAGACCATCATTCAAGGCACGTCAGACCACCTCAACAAGCCACATAGCCTATACAATTAAGTTTACTTTGAGAAATAGGCCAAAGCTAGTACCTTTACTTGCTCTATGCTCTGACTATCATGTTGGGGGAATAAGACAAATTCTTCATAGAACTCACTGATGATACCTATTTAAAAGTTTGTATCTTTGGTTATGCAGTCCTGTGAAGCTTGATGGGGGTTAATAATAAAGGCTATCACAATAACAGCTATCTTGTTAAAAGAAAAGAAAAAAAAACACTGAGGCATTTAGTTAACTTGCACTCTTGTTCCATCTAATAACTCTTACTTCTGAGGAAAAAGGACATTTTACCAGCAAGTCCTGGTATAGTAGCATCCAGCGGATATATTTGCTCTTTTTCTTGCATTATAAATAAATGCACCATGGAGACCCCCCAGTATTTGGGACAAGGGAGAAGAGCTTAAATATTTATGCCTAAGCCTCCGGAGGCCCACTATTAGCTGTAAAATGTTTTACTTTCTGGGGCTGTCACTCTGCTCTGGCTCCCATTAACAACAGGGCTGACAGGGACCTCTGGGTCAAACATTTTGAGGCGACAAAAGGCCCAGATGAAATCACTCAGTGAGACCCAAATTACTTCTGTGTCATTGCTGAACAATATTTTCTCCCCAAAGCATTCCTCCTTCTGTTAACGCCATGACCCTTTCCACTGCATATGGAAAGGATTGTTTGTCTATAACACTGGGGGATGGAGATGAGGAGAAGTTCATGGACAATGTTCCTAGCAATGTTAGCCTCCACAAGCACGGAGGCTCCCCTCCCCCTGTTTTGTTGTGCTTTGTGAATAAAGTTGATAAAAACAGGTTGTAAATGGAGATGGGCAGTTGGAAATGAACATGTTGGGGTGGAGCACTGAAGCGGGAAATCCAAATATACAAGACCTCAAAGAAAACTGGCAAAAGCATAGAGAGAGGCACTGGGACATTGTTTATGTATGGTTGAAATTAGAACTAAGTGAGAAAATAGGCCAATCCATTTCTGAAATATGTTGAGGTTGTTGCCTTACTGAATTATTTTTATGGCCAGGGATAAATAATATATTATTTTTACTTAATTTTTAAATATATTAATTGTCCACTCTTTCTGAAGTGAATCACATGAAATCAATACTACCTCTACTGCTGGCATTAATGACAAAATAATGTATCATGGAATTTGTGAATAACCAATTTATTTGTTTAAAATTAAAATTATTTGTAAAATTACATGTGTGCTGTGCTGGAAAAAAAATGAGAGCAGAGAGAATATTATCAATGTTTGACTTGTCTCTGTGTCTTATGAACTTCACTATTGACATGATCCAATAAAGTAAACTTTGGGTTGTTTGGAAATCCTTTGAGATGTACCAACACAGACGTGGATTCCGTCCTCAAAGAAAGATTGACAGTTGGGGCTAGCTTTGGAAAGCTATAGAGTAATGTTAAGAGTGACACAATTGGATGAGCTGCAAACAGTCTCAGAAAGGCCTCTAAAGGAATGAACAGGCAGGGAAGCTTCAAATCCCCTCTCAACCCTAAGTGGGTGGTCCTTTCACTGTGGGTAACTGTGCAGTCGTCAGGCATTCACACGGAGGTTTTGAGGACTGGCTCTCCAGACGCAACATTCACCAACCCAGGCCATACATCCACAGAATTAGATTCATGCTACACTGACTTTATTTAAGCTAAGAGTCCTGGCAGTGGCAGCATTAAATGACAGCCAGCTCTCGGGCCTTTTCTCTGGATTAAAGGATGATTCAGGAGAGGAAGGCAGAATGGCTTAAGAAAGAATTCATTCAGGGAGAAAAAGAAGTCCATAGTTTATCTGAGACCTGTAGAGGTTGTGTCTTGAACACTGTGAACATGTGTGAAGATTGACAGAGAAATGTGTTTCCTCATACTGTATAGAAAAGAGCTCACATGGGTGATTATAATATAAAAGAAATCTATGACAAGCAGAATTAAAACCTTCAGTCTGCTGGAACTTCAGTATGCTGGCATAACAATGTTGAACCAATGCTGCAATGAGAAAATGTGTGATCTTTGATGTAACTCATGTCATACAGTACACCTGTCCCGTGGTCTGACAGTAGGCCTACTGCTCTTTTGTATTTCATTTGCAAAAGCTTTAAGACATAGTTATTTGTTGTTGACAAACCATAGAAACCTCTGACACCACCCACGATCACTAAAATTCTCCTTTTAGAAACGTGCCCAAATATTAAAAATGGTGATGGTGATGGTGATACAACAGCATCCCCATCATCATTTTTGGTGAGTAAGAATAGTTTCAGGACCACTTTCACTCTAAGAGCCTATAATTTGACTTCTGCAGGTTTAGCAGAGTCCTTCAGTAGTGCCACCCAGGCCTGGGAATGAAAAGCAGCCAGCCTACCAGCCAAGCACATGAGAAGTGTTTAAGTTGGCCCCACAAGTCATACATTTCAATGATTTCAAAGAGACCTCCAATTAAAAGCTACAAACATGTCTTTGGAATGCAAACTAACACAATTAAAAGTGCTTCATGAGTGTATTAGAGGAATAAGTTGTGAATTAGCACTTTGAATACACAAGGCTCTGTTTTTATTCCCAAACCCTTTCACTCATTCAAGAAGCAGAGGGAAAGAGGTCTTTTTGAAGTCAGCCGGTTCTCTTTCTCTTTTTTTTCTCTAAGCAAAAGAAGATTGAGTCAGCCTAATCTGCTCCTTGTACATTTGAATGTCTTCTGCAAAGAGCTCATCCTGGCTGCTTGATAAAGGCCCAGGTGCAGAGACAGTGGCCGTGCCTAACTTTGTCTCTGTGGGGGCTGTAAATCATGGGGGGAAGCCCACCCTTTGAAGATTCAGGCTTGCTTTCCCAACTGATTTGTGGCCACCAGGGCAAGCCCTTTCCAGCCCTGCACATCAGTCTAGCCAACCAGAGAGGGTGATAGAAAGAGGTAGACCCATAGCTTGGTTATATGCTCAAGGGCCCTCAATCAAGCTGCACAACGCACACTCTATGCAGTAAGAATCAAGGCTACCAGTTGTCAAAGGTCAAGTGGAAGTAGACTTGGACGATATTGTGGAGATTTAATCACAGTTAGAAAATCATGGGCAGACAAAAAATGTTTATCTTCCTCTGATGAGAAACATCAATAATGACTATTTATGAAACTTCAAAAACAAGTGTCGATATTTGACGCTCTGCCATCGACAACAGCAGGAACAGCTTTTGGAGATCACTCTTTGCAAGCGCAGCCTTTTCCACAGTCGTCTACTTAAATGTTGAAGATTTATGTATCTGGCAAAGCTGTGAATCAAGTATGACCCTTACACTGTACATACATCTGCTTCACACATACTTACTTGAGATACTTAATAAGTGCATTGGAAATAAGGGTTGTAATTCATTCACTGCTGCAGGGCTTACAGAAAACGTCAATCATTCCGCCATGATCAAGATCAGGCCAAGTTCTCAGGATGTCAACTAAGCAGTGTGAACAAACACCATATTAAATGTGTAAAGAAAACAGAATTACGCATTGCCAAAATGATTTTTTTAATCAGAATATTAACACATTTTCAGACACTGCCTTGATTCTTAAAGAGATTTTTACTTGTGGTTACATTTCTGACCCATTCTTCTGACTTTGGCCCACACAAAGAGGCCAAAGCCAGTAACAACCCCCCTACACACACAAACACACACACGCACACAAACACACACATACATAAACACACACTAACTCTGCCCCTGCTTTTCATTTGTCCACTACAGTGCCATCTAATGATACCAAAGAAAAGAAATTAGCAGACCATTGCACGCTCCCTTTGACAGAGTCATTAAGGTGGCCGGTGAAGGGCTGAGTGGAGCCCTGTGAAGCTCACTGTGACACACAGACTTGCATTCCTCTGTTTGTTATTTAGATCCTTATTTACACTTGTTGTCAAAGACTGGCTGGAAGCACAGCAGTGGCTTCCTCCATGGGTTGGATAACAATGAGCTGTAGGGAACAGCCTGGCGAGGCATTTAGCCCAGCCCAGCCCAGTCTAGGGAGAAGGGGAAAGGAAACTTTACTGCCAGTGAATCGGAGTGTTTCTCTCCCCACACACCCAGCTCTCCTCTCCTGCTGAGCTCTGTCTGCCTGCCCCTTTCCCTATACCATGCAGACCATACACCTGTCTGGAAAGTGGGTGAAACTGTGATCAAATGTGATCTCATTTCTCAAATGGTGGCAACAGTGCTCTCATAGTCCAGCATCTACAAGGGTGTCACTTGAAATGATCACATAATTGAAGATATGGTGAAATAAAGTATAGTCAGTCAACTTTCAGAACAAATAATTACGAGTCGATTACTCGTCTCTGCTCTACTTAACAGATCTCAGAGAAGATGGATGCGGCAAGCAAATGTTCTTCGTTTGTGGTTCTTTAAGTGCTACACCATCTCTTTCATAATATTTCATCATTCTGTGCATTTGCTAATGAATTTAATGACCTAAAAAATTTCATGAGTAGAAACTGAGAAGAACTTTTTCAATGCTTCATCACAAAAATGTTTGCCGTACAACCTGGGCCTATGTTGCAGGTGATTTTTGACCTTGGGATAGTATAAACATCACTGCACCCTGAGATTAATGTTGAAGTAAAATCTACATTTTCCATAATGGCAAGATATTATGTGGCAGGTTCTGCATGTTACTTTTATCTTTCATTTCCAGTAAAACTAATCAGTGGGAGATGAAATAATTATGGCCAGAGGAACCAGAGAACCTTGAGTCTTTGTTAAACAATAGCATATTACATCATTCTTCTCATCATCTATTGTAATTATACAACATTTGGATTAATCGAGTGCACAACTTATGATCAAAGTACACACATTCACTATTTAAAATGTGTGTTGCACGCCCACTGCAACCTTTTTGTTTAGTGACTTCCTGAGAAGACAAGCAGTGTGTTCCAAGGTATCAGCAGCTGTGTGCTGCGTGCCTCTGATCCAGGCAGCTATTGACTTCCTGAGATTTGAATTAATTACTTGCTTCACAAGAGAAACTGGATTGCAGTGGAACCCCCTAAGAAGTCCACTCATTCTTAGGAAACTGCCCCATGGACTTGCAGATGGTTTCACTGAGATGTGCTTTCCCATAGAGAACAATTACACAGGGGATTGTGGTGCTGGCATAAACCTGGAGCACACAGTCTCCATTCTGAACATTTCAAAACAGCCATAGGGGAGGTTTGTGACTTAACATAAATTAGACCACCAGGGAATGGGGAGATCTGAAGTGGCGGAAGGGCAATATTGCAGATAAATGCACTGTGTGGAGAGCTTCTACACCAAGAAGAAATAGAGAACAACATCATACTGTGACACCTTGGCTTGGATAATGGCTACATTGAGACCTTTTGACAATGCTTGATAAAGTTGATCAGTGCAACCTTATCCTCACATTTGGTTTTATAGTATCTCCCTCTGTAGGTCTTGGATCCAAGCAGGGAAATATAGATTAGAGTAATTAATGATATGTAGAAACAATTACAATTGATACTTTTTGGGGCCTGTGTAGTCTGAAAGGGATTAAATCGGCGCTGTGCTCGTATTCTGTTTGTTTTTCGATTGGCTGAGACCTTGTGTTTGGGCTAAGTCTTGTGAGTGCCAGCAGCCCTGTATCCCAGTGAAGAGTACACTTCAGCTGTGATCAAGTATCCAGGAACGCAGAGGTTACCAGTGGCTGCTAATTAACCTCACATTGTGTTCACTAACAAAGAAACAAAGGAACAAAGTGGAATTTCAATGCAGGAGATTATCACAATCACAATGAGCACAGTGCTGGATCATACACTTAATGGGGATTTTCACACTGGCCATGACAACATGAGATTACATCAAAGACAGATGAAGTTACATTAACAAAACAATGTAGCCTTGTTATGCAATAACAAGCAGCCATCTGGGCCTCACAGACTCCCAGGATAGGAAAAGGATCCAAGTGTGCAGCATAAATTGGCAAGACGTGAACGATACGCCTTCCTCAGCAACTTCTGCAACATTGTATTAGATTGGGAGAACTTTATTGCAGCTTTGTTCTATTGGAAAGGAGGTAGCATCCATCCTCAAACACACCAAGACAAAGAGGAAACGGGCTATGTGTTCTTAGCTGGTCATTGTGGCCTCTGTTTCTATCCCACTGGCTGAACAGCAATTACCGCTGACTTCCTATCCAGCACGGAGCCCAGGCTCACTGAGGGTGCCCTGACCCTGCAGTATCCAGAGGGGAGAGACAGAAGCTGTCAAAACTCACACCTCTCCCTGGTCCCTTGGGGAGCGCTTCTCCAGCTGCTGCCCCACGGGGCCCGCTGCACACTCCTGCTAATCAGCTCCATGTCATCTCTGGAAGGAACTGGCCCCCAGCGGACATAGGACCTCTTCTCACCTCTGCTACCTCGTGCACCTTTGAAGTCCTGTGCAAGTGTTAGTTTATGATTGTAGAGGGTACGATAAGATCCCAACGAAAGGTGATAAATTAGCTTGTCGTTCCACATTTAAAAGGGGAAATAGCAGGCTGCTAAAATCCACAGAATATGTTATAGTTCTAACACCTAACAGCTAAAGCACTTGAGAACAAAAAACATTCTAGTGTTAAATCTGTTAAGTACCTTCATTAAAGAGGCTTGTTTGTATGAGCAGCTGATTTGGCTTCCCACAGAAATTCTGTATGAACAAGCATTTGGTCAAACTCCCACTGTAGTGCTTCTTTGAACACAATTTTGAGAGGTAATTATAGTTATCCGATACCCTGCAAGTGCAACAGATTGCTGTATTTTAAATGAGGAATAGCCCATTAGTTGTGACAAGACAAGCTGGGACAGAGCAGAGGCTTTTGGCTCTCAGAACACACCCTTCATAGGCATGTCAGATTAGACAGAAAAATAAATATATTTATCAGCAATTTAGACATGGGGACACTATTGTACACGATCAGTATAGTCCACTTACACGGCATTATTGATCTAACTTAAGTTTTGCTAATGCCACCTTCAAAATGAAATTAAAAAGATGTATTATTTTTGAGGCAAATGTAACAAATATGTCACGTGATTGGTGGAGTGTGTTTGGAGGTGGAGGCTGACAGGGCTGGTGCCTGAGGTTTGATGGATGGAAGAACAGCCAAGACTCTAGCTGTCTTAACCCTGTCTCAACGCGCCCAACACTGCTCAAACTTAGGAGCCAATAAGAAGAGACACTTCCATGTTCTATCTCTTTTTTTTTTTTTAATAGTACCTGGAAAAATGTGTTAGTAATTTTAACTGCACACTGAAACTGGTGACCTACTAAAAGAATATCCGCCATTAAATGTACTGCTAATGTTTTACTGAATGATCTGATGGACATTAGACTAAACCTCCATGAGCTCAATATACATAGTTGCCAACACATAATCTCTTTGGTTATGACATTTTCAGCTGTTTAGTTTTTTAGCTGTTTAGTTTTTGTTGCTCCTTTGCTCCCTCCTTAGCACCTTACATAACTAACACCCTTTTGTGACAATAAGCATCCTTATCTTGAAAAACAGTTATCACCCCATTTATCAGGGCCATTCGGTCTTCTCATGACAACACCCTCTAGGATATTCCAAGTCCTCACGAAATGAGCGAAAATCATTTCGTGAGGACTTGGAATATATGCTGGGGAACTTTGGATTGGTGGCAGAAGTTTCACCCAAATCTAATAGAGAGAATCTACGGTGTACCATAACATCCACGTAGCCACTATCTGCTGCTTCTCAGTGGAATTTTGCTGCTGCCACCCGCTGACATAATTTGTTTCACAGTCACCACCCAGCAGCATGAATCAGATGTTGACACTCTAATTTCATGCACACATGGGTGTTTGGCTGAGCCGGCCTTGTATGCTACTGCATTCCCCTGCTACTCCAGCTGCCCACTATACCTGCCCTTTGACCTTAACC
>OOFE01021605.1:13373-33472 GCA_900323365.1 Monocentris japonica | reverse complement strand
CTTTGACCTTAGCCACAGCCATGTGATGCATTTAGCCTATGATCCATGTATATGACTGATGACTTTACTGACACCGTGCACTGTGAGGACAGAAGTTGTTCAATTAACTTTCACTTCTGTAACTGGAGCAAGCTGATCTAGTCAAGCCTACGATTATGATAAGTTGGTCATTCTGGGGTGTTCTGGGCCCTCAGTGAACCAAGGTGCATAGTAGCTAGGCTACTCAAAACAAAACAATGAGAATCCAGACTTCATTTGTGGTTATGCAGCGTGTTATCCCCACACTGTCCTCTATCTTTGTCCAATAAAATGGCAAAGATGATGTGGCAGACTCGGGGGAGGGTGTGGGTGAGGCGTAGGCTGGATGCAGGAGAGAATTAACAAATTGACAAAATCTTATGAATGTTAAGCATGATAAAATAACATTTGTCAAGTGTAGATTGTGTGTAATGTGTCTAGACTGATTTTAAGTTATCAAGTTATCACCTGGTTTCATTGGGTTATTCTGAAGCAGTGGCTCACAGGACGGACTTGTACTCCTTTCTCAACAATCAGTAGTCAGCCATGTTGCTCTATTTACCACTAAAATAAATCTGTTTACTATGGTTACAGGCTTACCATCTGAAATATTTGTTTTACTTTGTTGTTTTTATGGAAAACCACGGTATTTGAAAGAAAGAAGAAAATATCGCCACTAGCCATGTTTCAAAATGTGAAAGGTTGTCAAGGATTGACACGTTTGCAGAGTATAATGCAAGTTTTGTCTATCATTGATTATTTTGCTGCTTCCAAAAGTCAGTGTTGACAGCCTGTTGGATAAGAGGAGGTACGCTATCTTGTGGTACATGTTCGCCCATGGCCTCATTCTGTCAGCAGAGAAACTATAGTATCCAAGCAAACCATTCTCAACAGTACAGAGCAACAAGCTACTCGTGAACCTAAGTTAAAAACTCAATAGTGAGGGCAATTCCCAATATCTTTCCCAGCAAACGTGACAGCGTCCGTGAGAGGTGGGCATAAATCCACAAGATAAACCCATAAACAAATAAGTCATTTGTGTGCAGTGAAAGCCAGATAACATCCAGCGTTTTATGAAACACTTGCATCCCCTTGACAAATATCCAAACAATAAACACATAGTAAATAACAGCACCCTGTCCGTTTCAGTGCTCTACTTGAGGTTAAGTTGAGTTTATTGGAGGCCACTGCCTGCATGCATTAAGACAATCATAAATTATACATGCTAATTACCTTGGGCTTCCACTTTAATGAATTATTTTAATTAAACCACAACGTTGGGGTTTTGCATGCGGTCGATATTTCATCCCCTGCCTAAGATGACCTTCTTCATTGTCTAAATAGAACATAGTTGAGAGAACAAGGACAACTTGCTAGACTTGGATTACCCAACTGAGTTCATGTTAGTGCTAATGAATAACACTCAAGTAAAAATGTGTTATTAAAGGAAACAATGGTTAAAAGTTTAATGATATCTTGGGACAGCAGTAATATTTCAGGAATTGACATGCAAACGCCTAAAAGACAGAAACGATTTGTGTATAAGGTTCAGAAAAAATCATGTTTTCCAGACTAGTGAGTTCAATATGATGAATGTCAGGTGAGGGTAAAAAAAATCGTTTTTTTCAATGGCAGGCCTTTTTTGAAATGTTATATCAGCTGTAACATTATTTTTAATCCGATCTGCTCAGTAAGAGGTGTAAGTGGTTTGTCCTTTTCCTCGCTTTTTTTCAGGTAAAACTGAAGGTGTTTATTTGTTTCGATGGGAATTGAATGCCAACGCCACACCTTCAACCTTCCATGTCTCTGGTCCAACTACTGATATCAGACAGAAACTTCTGCAGTGCATCGTTTTAGACATTTTTTTCTGATATCGCCATTGTGTCTTAAAATGTAGGATGACTGGATGTTGGATAACCTTTAAAGAGGAAGGCGCTGAAATAATGAAATTTCCAGTTAAATAGTTTCACATTTGTTTGATCACAATCGTGAATTTACACTGAATGAATTCTTGTTCACAAATCTTTAAAAACATTTCAGCCCTCTAAAGTCTAAATCATGTAGTATTATCAATACATTAGGCAAACTAAATAGTAGCTTTGTGTGCACTTAAATTCACTCCAAAAAATAGACAAAAATGCACAAATATCTATATATTCTCACTACCTGGCACATTGTGAATTCAACATGTTCAATTTGGTCTTGACTTTGCATGTTCTATATGAGGAGCGCTGGCTCTTTTTTCTTATTCACAGAGATACAGGTATGTTATTCTATTTAAGTGAGTTGATTACCATATAAATGCGCTTATTCAAAAAGCTTCATTGTCTATTAATGTGTTATAATTGTAGGTGTCATGACTATACAGCATAATATCAGATTTAAAATGGAAGCTTGGAAACCAGCTTTGCAACTTCAATACATTTAATCAGCCAGAGTCAGCATTAATGTTATACATACAAATGCACAAAGTGGAAAAAACTAACACTGTTGTACAAACAGTCCATGGGGGAGGGGTGGATTTAAATTCCAAAAGGGTCTCGGAGCTCGTTTCCTAGTTCCCCAGTCAGCAATGTGTTTGTGAAAAATCAGTCTTTTTGTCTTGCTGGAAAAAAGGCTAAATCTACATTGGTGGCCCAGTCTAAGTTTGCAATTCTTTGCACTTTCAATGCAAGTGAATGAGGGAGAATGAAGTGGCCTGAGACCCTCTATTTGATCTACTCGATTGCATAAAGTGACGGAATTCTAATGTATTTGTTTAATACCCCGAGATAGGCTGTTGCTTTCTATGGGGGAAGCAGATAAAGCGCTTTATTTCCATTCAAGCCTTTCTAAAATCAAATTAAATAAGTGAATGTTAAAAATGTATTTCGTATTGAGTAGTATTTAATTGCAAATTTTGCTCCGCCTATCCTTAGAAACTAATGATGAATAAAACTTGCAGACAAAGTCGAAAAAAAAATTAAGAAGCCTTTTTTTCTGTAGTGTTACCTTCACCCATTACGGGATGGTGCAATTGTCAATATGGCAATTTTATTTAATTATGACATTTGTGAAGTTGAAACATACGTATATAACCCAGATACCATTATGATTAATTTAGACTTAGGCCTAACATAGCTTGCTGTATTTGTTGCTTGTCCAAATGTTTATTGTTGGGCTTAATTGTGTAAAGCCTACAGCTTGATGAATGAGCCCAGTTGTCTGCGCTGTGACCATGGCATGGCAACTCCATGCATCCTAATCGACTGCACGATTCATTTCTCTCCCTAGTGCTTCGGCAGGAGCTTTAATGTCTGCAAAGCGTTAACACTCACACTGAATTCATACAGGTCTGAATTTAGGATTCCCCCATCCTAAATTCATTAAAATAATTGTTTTCTAATGAAAAACTGAAGAATGCTGTCGAATATTACCATGAAGTGATTTCCTTTTAGTTTAACACATTAAGAAATAATAATAATTATTGTTTAAAAATAGGCAACATTAAAGTGTGGCCTCATATTAGTAAGAAAATCTCCAGAAACAATGTGATTGTTTACGTCACTTTTAATGAGAAAATATTTTGATGACCATTTTTTCCAATTCATTGCAGACTATTTGCACACTTTTCAAAAGCACGCATGCTTGCAAAAAAAATACCCAAATAAAAACAAAACAACAACAACAACAATAACAACACAAATTTAGAATGCATGCTTTACCTAAACAGAAAAGTACAGATTTACAGCATCTGATACACATGGTCACCACAGCTTTTTAAATTAAATGCTTCACAGAATATTTTCTGGAAAATAGATATCTAAAACATAAACTAAAAAGTGCATTTTACAACATTTCAGTATCAGTTATTTTCAATATTCACATCTTGCATTTGAGGACGTTCGGCAATTCTACTTTTCAATTTTGAAAAGATTTCAGTAATCTGTTTACTTTCTTTTTTTACAGGGATGGTAAGAACAAATCTAACCCCTATGCCTATTTGGTATACCCTTAACCATCATTCCAGTATTAAAAGCAAACAAAAACACAGAACCATTGCCTCGCAATTTCATTGACATTACAGTGGTCACACAGAAACGGTGCAAAAGTGAGTTCGCTATTTGATAAAACTGAAAATCTGCCACGGGAATTGCAAGCACTTAAAATCATAGCTGGTGATACCAAAAAAAACAAACTTTCTTCAATCCTTCCAGAAAACTTACATTTTACAATAAACTGAAAAATAGAACTATCAAATAATTTATATTTTGAAGAGCAATACTTTGCTGTGCGATTCTGTGCTGTGACTCCTATGACAGAATTTAAAGCGACACATTCAATACATACACAAATAAATCAACTCAACTTCTCGCCTTGATAGTATTTTTCCGACGACGAGAATATAAACTTTGGGTTTGGTAAGGGGCCTGGGACAGCCAGCAGTTCATTATTGGAAAAGTTCACTGTAAATCTCGGTCAATGGACAGCCACCGACTGCAGTGTCGCGGGGTTCGTCAGAGTCTCGCTTGGGGTGGCAGGGCTGCTTTGGCTCGTCGCTGTCTGTGGGGACGTCGGGCTCAGAGACTGTGGAGAGTTTGATAGAAAAGCAGGGATATGAGGAGGTAGCGCCGAGAAACCGGACATGGAGGTCGGGGTGGGCTTTATTGGCACAGGGATAGCCGGTAAGGACTGTCCCCCGTGACAGAGGGACTTGATGGGCACGCCATAGGCACTGTAGTCGCTGCCTGCCATGGAAATTGGGGCCGCCGTGTCAATCACGCTGGTGTTGTACATATGGGGCCAGGCTGTAGTCAATTGGTTGTGGAGGGGATACCCGGCAGACATGGACTGCATGGTGGAAAATGCAAGGCTTCCCGGGACCTTGTACTCTCTGGCAATGATGTTCTCAATGGCAAACGGGTGCTTAAAAGTTGATGACTGAGACACTCCAAGATTGTAACTGGACATTTGCGGAAGGTGTGTGCCGGTGGCTGCCAGTGCGCTGAGTCTTAGTTTGGCTTGCTGTTGAAGGTAATGGGCAGCCTCTGATTGTTTACTCGGGGCCAAATGATCGGATGCCATCAACACTTTGAAACGTTTGCGGCGTCTCAGGAAACTTCCGTTTTCAAACATGTCCCCGCAGCTGGGGTGCAGCGCCCAAAAACTGCCCTTACCTGGTTGATCTGGGCGCCGTGGTATTTTGATGAAACAGTCGTTGAAGGAGAGATTGTGCCGCAGAGAGTTTTGCCATCGCTGGGTGTTTTCTCTGTAATAAGGGAATCTATCCATGATGAACTTGTAAATTTCACTGAGAGGAAGCATCTTCTCTGGGCAGCTCTGGATCGCCATGGCAGTGAGGGAGATGTAGGAATAAGGTGGTTTCTGGTCGCTGTATGTGTTTCTCCCTGGACGAGGCATCCTCGATATTTTTCACAAAAGTAAAATTTAGTCTCCCTTGATTTCTTGGCGAAAGCTTGCCACTCCTCATGAACACAACCGCTGAAGGTTGTAAAGCTGGGGCTGTGCTGAAGTATCACCTGCGTAAAATAGCCGGTACAGGTTGAGCGCCTCTGGAGTTTGCAGGCGGTCGGACGGTGCACATTTATGGGATGACGGGTGCTGTAAGTCTGTCTTGCAAAGTAAGTCAGCTTGTCCCGCTAGCAGAGTTGAATAGGCTTCATCTGGCGTCCTTGATAAGAAGAGCTAAGAAGTGGATGCCTCCATGTCCTTCCTCTAACCATCTGATAGTTTTATGTAGTGACATGAGCAGAAAAGACCCCTGTAGAGGCGCTCCATTAATGTGCCACCTCTTTGCTATCACATGACAATTGCCATGGGAGGAGGGGGCTGGGAGAAAGGCATAATCTGGTTTCATTTACACCTATTTACATGGACACCTTGGGCCAATAGAAATCATTTCCATTTGAAGACAGAAAAAGGGGTGAAAAGGCTCAGCAACCGGAATTGAACTGCGATGGCACTCAGTGTGTGAAGGTATGCGCTAACATACTTCTTCAACGGGCTTTACAGTTGCAATTCACAATTATAAATGGAATATACAAATGAATGACAGGAAAATTATATGGCACGCTGCAACTTTGATATCCTGCAATTGGCTTTTAGCGATATGTGCTGTTGTTGAAGTCAGTCTGTATTGTATAATCTAAAACATGGATTTATTAAAATCTTTCTCTTTGTACAGTGTTGTGTGTAATGAGTAACCTATAGCTTTGGTAAAGGTTTATGCGCCATGTGTAAAATGTTAAGTATCACTTATAGCAAGCTAATTTAGCTGATCCGTAAATCTTTTTAATGTGATGTGGATTATAAGGTAGAAGGTCTAGTTTGTTTTACAGGGAAAATTGCGTTTTCGTGTATTTAAAATAAATAATAATATTGTTTACGAAATGCAAACGCCAAGCAAAATGATTTGCCATGAGCAAGTTCGTTGATGAGTCGACTGTTAGTTTTTCTCAGCTAATTTTGCCTAGAGCTGAGCAAAGGAAGCAGACAATATAAAAACAGCAACACAATGCAAACAATGCTGTTCAAACTGAAACTTCATGAGGCAATCAAGTCTATTGTGTTTATGTAAAGAAGATTGAAAAGTACTTCAGAAATGCAAATAAACCCTTGAGGATGGTGTGGTGAAAACTGTATAAAATATCCATAAGTCAATTATATGAATGTGAAAACCAAATGGGAAGCCTATTTTGAGCTATGGCTATTCAAGCTTTTGGCCAGGGCCACCTTTCCGCTTGGAGGGTTTGCAATACCAGGGACCACACACACGCACACGCAGATTTGCTCATAATTTATGCTAATTTCCCCCCATAAATCCACAATACACCCCATCACCAGTCTGACGGATTACCAAAAGAATCGCAGTGCGGGAACACCAGGCATTGTCGACTCTGTTCACAGCTATTTTCATCCAGAAACCAAGAGTTAGAGGACAGCGTCTTCCCTGTTGTCAGGAGTTTTTAAGAATCCCTCTCAAAGAAGATCCAGGCCCACATGGAAAAATAATAAAGCTGACTGTGTGTATTGTAGTAATTATACGGTATGGTACGTGTGGAGCAGGAATAATAATGTGAAATATATCTGCTATAGTTTACTGCATTGTTCTGTAGTTTGCACTATAGTAAGGATATTCTAGGATATTCTAGGCTATATGGGGGGGAACGTTGCGCTTTCCCTCACAACCTAAATGTCAAGCATACAGTTGCGTTCATTTTTATTTATTTGCCTCCTCCCTTTAAACACCTGTCATTTCCTATTTATGTTCAGTTGAAAAGGTTTTGTCCACGAGGAAGTGGCCCAGTCGACCCGTCTCAAGCATTGTGGATAATGACAACACACGACCAAGTATCAAATATCTTCTGACATTCAACCTATTTATCAAAAAAAACCTGTTATTGAGTCAAAAATTCGTTTCACTATTAATATGTCCTATATGATCCCAAATTATAGCAGCGCATAGACTTTGCCACTGTATAGAATAAAGATTGCGATATGTTTATGTGATTCATATGCAACAAATAATTTTCTACATGTGCGTGAATGCGAGAGGGAAAATAACTAAAGTTAATATTTTCACAAGCGATTCGTTAATTATACACCTGATAATGACGAAGCACTATCAATTCCATTCGTTCATTTTTTGCACTGAGAAGTGGCCCGTTGCTGTCATGCAAATATGTGTCTTGCAAGTTAACCTGCAGGACTCGTATTAACCAACCGAGCCACAGAGGAGCAGTGAGTGTTTCTTTTTTTCCCCTTTTTTTGCTCACAGACGGTGTTGCTTTTTGAGCTTCAGGGTTATGGGATATCGGTAGGCCCTTTGTCCCTGCCGAATACACACACTGAAAAATACCACCATGACTCTGAATCTGAATAGGGTTTTTAGCTGCTCCCAAACTCCTGAGTTCAAGCAGCAGTAGATCAAGTCTGTACTATGTTTGGTCATTTGTAGGGACCCGAACAAAGGTTGGGATAAGCCAAATTGCATTGCACTTGTGAACCGTGCCTCAGTCTTGAAGTATCCTTTATAGCTAGGGGGGGGGGATGCAAGAACAATTTTGTGTGAGCCTAGAAAAAAGAAGTGAAAACAAAGGGCACTTTCTGAAACATCTTAAAGTAGAGTAGTGAGGCGTGACATTCCCAGGGTGACGACACACAAAAGCTGAGGTCATGGGGATGAAAAAGAGAATCAAACAGCCACTTTCACACGTCTGCCCTCCACTGCTGCACCCCCTAACACAATAGGAAACAAATGTTGTTAAAAGAGGATCGATGCCATTCATCCTAAAGCAGCGAATGATAGCCAAACAATATTGTCACACTGAATCAAGTTGAGATATGCTGCCACCCAGACCCGCGGAGAGAAAAAAACGTCTGCTATTCAGGGAACGATTAAGAGAAATTTAAAGTCGACTGTGATGCTTATTACAGACACGGAGAATTTCATTCAAGGGATGAATTTATTATAGTTTGAAAATCAACATCAATTAATCCAGAAATTAATTTTGACGTTGTCCATAAGGTATATATAATCCTAACAATTATGATGATCACAATATGTATTTAAGACTAGGGGAATTAGGGAATGTAGGTCGACTAACTTTTGGACTGTTAACTATTTAGTCAGTTTGGCTTAATTTTCATGGTGATTTCAAGCTCGTATGATGCCAAATCCACAGCTGTCAAGTGTGCATCACTTTGAGGGGTCCTTTATTAACTTTAACTTTTTAAATCCCATAGTGCACTCAGGTTGCTGACTGTATCTCGCGCACGAAGCCCTAACTCCAGGCAATGTGGATTTACTAAAGAACCAATGAATAAACAAACTGCAATTGCTAGAGGTGTAAATGGCCTTCTCAATGCAAACATTTGTAATCCCATGTAATTCAGAAAGAATAAACGAACTGCGAGGGTATATGGCATTTTTCCATTTCACTTATTTCACCCGGGTTCCGTTTCAACATGCATGATTATCACAAGGAGGCCTGCAGATTTAAAAGGACTTGCTGTGCGGTGATCCTTGTGTAAACCACAAGCTCCGTATAAGAGATACAGAGGAAGCAGGTGACCCATAGTTCGCTGTCTGCCGTGTACTGTAATTCTCCAACCAATAGGCCCGTGCTTCTAATTAAGTCCTTGGTGATTTCAGCCCCGCGAGATATTTTACGGTGCAATTAAGGACGCGCTGATGCTGAGGTATGAATATTCAGTAGAATGACAATTAATTAGCAGACAGAGGGCTCTCATAAGAACCTTCTCGATGATGGGCCATTTTAGACTATGAGGGGATATTCACACTACTTAAAGGCCATCTTCACATGCCGCCCTCTTGAATATGAATTATTGACCACAAAAGGAAATCCGAAGGCTGCGACATGAAAGCGTATTCTCTCCGATGCGCACGGGTCTCAATTTGGATTCAGATAGGTGCAAGCATAAATCAGAAAATAATCAAACATTTTTTTCCATATAATAACATAAATATTTGTATGTATGTTGTCGAGGAGCGGGGTTGCTGGCCGCGGAGCCTCCTCATTAGTTCTTTCTGGATGACATCAGAGGGAGTACCTGGAAGAAGACCTCAGGGCATTCACAACATATGCTCGGATTATGCTTAATGGTCTAATTACATAAATTAGGCATTCATTATACGGCACATCATCTGTAACAGATATCTCAATTGTACATAGGCGGGGACATCGAATTCAATTTGTCTGTGGATACTTTCATCCAATTAAAATTGAAAGACGCGAGAAAGGGAAGACACAAAAAGAAATAAAGACATAAACAAAGTCCATTCACAACCGATTCGTGCATTTAGACAGCACGCGTTCTGTCTCACGCCGATCGCAGACCAGTTTTGACCACCTGGTTATGTTTCCCACAAAATATTCACCACACACAAAAATGAGAGGTAGTTTCCCTCTGCGGCCATCAGATGGGGACAGGCTCTGAAGTCTGAACCGATAGTTTTCTCTGTTATTCTGCTTTATTACAGCGGATCATCTGCTGTATGTTATCGATTATGTGCATTAGATTTTGACTGACCGTGATGCTACTAAGAATGAATTTAAGATCTCCTTCTTTTTAAGTTATGGGCTTTAAATGTGTCCTGTCACTAATGATAAAGTAAATCTTAATTAATTTATTTTTTTGTTTATGAAATGTTATAGGTAGGATTCATTGGTATTGCAATCAATCAATTTTACAAATATTTTACAAGCATTATTGATCATAATAGGGTAAATGCATCAGAGCAAGATATTGTTTGATAGGGGCTTAATGTGGTAATTTGGGGTAAATTATTATATTTCAGCTCCACAGGCAGTTTGATCTATCTATCTATCTATCTATCTATCTATCTATCTATCTATCTATCTATCTATCTATCTATCTGTGTGTGCATGTGCATGCATGTATGTGTGTGTGTATATGTGTCTGTCTGTCTGTTATAGGGATGGGTTTTTTAGAAGAGGGAGGAGGAGGAGTTGGGGGGATTCCCAGTTCATTGACTCCATATGGTGAGAAACAGCAGGACTGATGAGTGTACTACCTGAGGTCCATGTTTGTGCTGCCAACTGCAACCAAAACAGAGGCCCCTGACCCCCTGCATAATTCATTACAGACAAGACAGTGCAACGAACACTCATTTCATCATTTAGCTTGGGTGACAGATGACTCCATAACACAACTCATCCTATAAAACTACACATGATCTTCAGCCACTGACAGATGTACAAAGGAAAGAGTATGCCAATGCAAAAAAGAGAAAAATGCAAATGGAAGAAACATGAGAGGAGAAAAGAGAATAACAATATGAAATAAAGTCCATTTCTACAGCAATATTGAGAAAAAATGCAGAATCCCTCGCTGCTATACCATGTATTATGCTAGACTAGTTTCATATGAACAATAATCATGGAAAGTTTTGGTTATATATTGTTGGAAATGAAAGAATAATGCAATATTGAGCAATGTGAGATCATCATATATTAACAACAAACTCAACAGAAGAGTTAACTTTCACCGTGAAGCAGAAAGATAAAAAGCCTATTATGCAGAAAAAATGTGTATGAATTAACATAGTTCAATCACATACAAAGTGCTACCTTTCAGAGGATGAAAATGAGATGGCAGGCTTTGAGCTGGATAGTCGTGGATCTGTACAGCTGCACAATGAGGAAAGGATCAGAGAGTAAAACTAATGCTAATGGAGGGATACTAAGTTTAAGGAGAGAGGACTTTTAAGCTTACAAGCTCACACTCCCCGACATAATGTGTTGTCTTGTGTCTAATTTATCGCTGATGTAGAAAAACATCCTGACTACAAGTGAACAAGTAAGCAACACACACACACACACACACACAACCAAACCATACCCTTAACCAAAGCAAAGTGGATCAGTATATTTGGTGACATCATGACCTCCCAGGGTCACACTTGTGTGTTTAACCTGCAACCTTCTCCTTTGTCCTTTGTGTTGCCCTTTTTAACAACTTCTTCATAGTGGGAAAAAAGTTATTGCTTAACAACATCTCAAATGTGTAAGTGTTCTTTTATGCTGTGAGCTGTTAAGCCTGTTAGTTGACATTGTTGTTTCTTGGCAACACCACCAATATGCATCTCCTTTGGGGTTAATGCATAAGTAAGACATCTAACTGAGGGAAATGTGTGGTTGGAAGGCACAGTCCTTTGTGTGGCTCATGCTCATCCAGACCTTGGCAGTGATCAGACCATACTTAACCAACTGGGACCAAATGAGGGGCATTTTGTTCTGTCTTTCATCTAATGCATCAGGGAAATGCCTGGTCTCCAAGGATGGGTAACATATCCAAAGACCAGAACAACACAATACACAGTTACAATACACAAGTGTTTACAACACCCATAAACAAAAACACAAGGCTGATGTTAGGGACAATCAAAGGAGAGGTAGCAAAATAACAGTAGCAGAGTTGGCAAACATGAACCATGTGTGGATTCCCAACTGTCACCCAAATTGGATGATTTGAGGATTTTGCTCTTCCTGACCTACATCTCCAAAGTGCCTCTTTTGTTAAAGACAAAAAGGTTCCATCCGTGAGCAGGAACTCACTTGCTATATGCATTCACAATTGCAGTCTTCACCCCTCTTCTTGGTCACTCACAGGCGAGTAACACAATGACCAATCAGCTACTGCCACTTCTATTGATATACTTTAATTGGGGCATGATATATGCTGTTGTAAGATAACAATTTGCATTGTTAAGCATAAAGGAGCCTCACAGTAAATCACAAAGCCTTTTAAAGAGCAATGCAAACAAGCAACGGTGCATGGTATGGTTTGTGCTGTTCCTTGATGGTTGACCAGCTCAATTTGCCTCCTGCTGAAAGGTAATATGCATGACACATTTCCAGGCACTAATTCATTTGTTTAGTAATAGGGGAGCTAACCTGTGCTGAAAACATGGGTGCAGTGAGGAAAACATAAAGGCCCTGTTAATCCACGGCTAATCAAAAGGGCACAGGAAACAACCTTGCAGAAGGATTTTGGCATATTAATTAAGGCGAGACTCAGATATTTGTGTGTCTATAAAAGCATGCTCATAAGGTAGGGCACCGCACTGACTGCACATCATTATTCCACAAGATTGCTGTGACACTGCCAGTGTGAGGATGGAACCCCTAGCTGGCAGCCAAGGACCTTGGGATGCATGGCTAATATCTAGAGGAAATTATGTATTTGTGTGTCTGAAATCCTGTTGATTAAGGGTTCTTCAAGCAATACTGTGGCTGAAATATGAGAGGATTTATTTTTGAAGGATAGTAGTAATAGAACTGATGAACTGTGATGTTGATTACTATACCCTCAAGGGTCTACACTTGAAAATAATGTTGTTGACTCTGACCTGTTCAGGAGCAACTACTTCAGACAAACCATTTGCATTATAGATGGGAAATACACACAGACTGCATAGGCATTAAAAAGAATGAAACTGCATTTCTATCAAACCAATCTAATCTAGAGTTGAGGTTGAAGCTATTGTAATGCACTGATGGAAAAGCACAGGTAAGAATCCTATGAAATGTCAAGTACCGCTGGATATCAGAAAAAAATCGTTTTCGGTCACAGCTACTGTAGGCACAGGCCGAGAATTAAAAGCCTTACCAAATAGAGAAATGTTCAATTCCCCTGCCTAAACCAAAGCTATTACAATCCCAAATAATTAACTTTCAATAGGCAGTTGTCTTGACAACTAAGACACAGAAAATCTGCATGTAGTAATAAGGAGATAGAGTAATAAAGAGAAAAGGCTATCGCACTGGTTAGTCTACCTTGTCATATCTCAAAGTCTTTTCTAAGATTTGAAGCAGTTCACCTGGTTGCAGATTTGTGACGATAATGATAATGTATGTTGTAGCTCAGTATAAATGTGTTTTAATGTCAGATTCTGAGTTTTGGTGCACAATGTTTCTACCTTCTCTATGAAAACCTTTCACAAGTTACACTTGGGAAGTTACCTATAGTGGTCATCAGTAATTGTTATCAGACCTTGAATGTCGCTCATGTAGAATAGTCTCAAATACAGTAATGACTTGTTATCAGGTAGGGATATGATAGGCAACTGAAGTACTTTTGACTTTTACACCAATTTCACTGAGAATATTGGCAAGTTGTCAGTGTTTTGGTAACATATCAAGTTTCCTGTTACTTTTAAGTCTTGTACAAACACTTTCCGGGGATATTTGAACAACTTAATACTGAAATTTAACAGCCCTGGCAGTTAGAAGGACACAGCCTTTTGGTCAGTAAGTAAGTATTTTCTTGCTTTAATCAAACTGCTGAAAGCCAGTTCTGAAACGCCCCAAAATCAGTTCTGCCATTTGATCATTATGTTTATGTCCTTATATCCCATTGACAGACTTCAACAGGCGTTAAACCAACTCAGGTAATATGGCCTAATAAATGGGACCAATAAAAAGCATTTAATCTTGAGTGTCAACATGATTAATTGTGCACTAAAATCCACGTGAGACCTTCTAGTCATCGGGGCAGCGAAAAGGCATTTTGCATCTCAGCATAACTGGCACCAGGACAAGCAGTTATGTGAGTCTATCCATGCAATGGTATGAATATCAAATTAATAATTATTCATGTAATTTCTCCTCAGGAATCACTCTGCCTCAAATTGGTTGGTGAATTTAATTATTAGCAGCCTTTTTGTTTCCATGTCCCTCTCATTACTGTCAGGATTGATGTAACGTAAACTTCATTAAAAATTAAAGCAAGAGTCTTAATTACGAGGCTACACTGACTGAAGTTAGAATTAGCCAACTCAGTGATGTGCAAATGAGAGCATTATTTAAGAAACATGCTGGAAGTAGTTATGCTAATTCCAAGAGTTCACAGTAGCAGACCTTTTCACTTGCAGTTGCATATTCATTAAACACACTATGCAAATTTAATGTAGCCGTCTTAGTAATGCCTTGTTAATTTATTCAGATTTATCGAGTACGACTTGTAAAAAGTATCAATTTAATTACCCTATCTCCTTGGAAGGTAGGGGATATGGCCAAGGTTTTAAACTGTGTAAATCAGGATTAGTGTGGTTTGATGGAGAAAAAGGGAATGAAAGGACACTGCTGTTAATAGCTATGCTTGAAAGACATGTTGATTTACTTAAGACTTGATCCAAGTAAAAATCTTCTAAAAATCTTTTAAAGTGCACTCAGCCAGCCAGAAATTAAAGTAAAGATGGGCAAGATATGTACTGTCATACTTACGGATACGCTCTGATGGATACTTTATACCATTTCCACATTGAAATGTTTCTGCAGGGCCCATAGAGACCAGTAAAAACTATATGATATAGTATCAGCAGCCTTCTTCGTCAAGGAGGGTTAGTTGCAAGCAGACACAATATGGAGCGAATTTAGGAACTTGACAAAGCATATTCTAATGTGGGATTTGTGTTTTGAACAACTAGAATTTTATAGTTGCAGGATTTAGTGATAGTTAAAGCATTTTGAAAGCATAAAGCATATGTTACTTTGTAGGGTGCTTAAATAGCCCATTCATAAACAGGCTCATACATTCAAGAATGAACAACCAACATTATGACTTCCTTCACTACATATATATGTCACATTTCTGGGACATGGTAACAGATGTCCAGTGTTGGAAATAGTACTGACAGTTTACCCAAGAACAAGTTAAATTGAATTTAATTCAACACATAGTAAGTGTACTAAGTGTAGAACATGCTTAAGATCACGTAAGAAGAGTAGCTCACTGAAAAAAAAGAATTCACATACTTAGTGAAATTTGAGCAAAAAATGAGACTTTACACATGTTCCAAAAGTTTTTTACTATAGTCAAAGAATTGCTATGTTAACATTTCTGTAGTAGCGGATATGCATTAACTAGTTGATTACTCAACTACTAACTACCAGGAGGTGTTGCATGAGGTAGTCAACTAAACACTGGTTATGTGATACCACACTGCTGCATTAGCAACTGGACATTCTCAAACAAACAGGGCAGTGCAGCTTGGATTGGAAAAAGTATGTTAACCATGAGATTAAGTAATTGGTGGAACCTCCTTTAGCAGCAATAACCTCAACCAAACATTTCCTGTAGTTGCTGATCAGACCTACACAACAGTTAGGAGGTATTTTGGACCATTCCTCCTTACAGAACTGTTTCAGTTCATTGATATTTTTGGGATGTCTTGCATGAACAGTTTGCAGGTCATGCCACAACATTTCAGTAGGGTTAAGGTCAGGACTCAAAATACAAATTGTTCAAGCCATTCTGTTGTAGTTTTGCTTTTGTGTTTGGGGTCATTGTCATGCTGCATGACCCAATCTCTGTTAAGCTTCAGATCACACACAGTTAGCCTGATATTCTCCTGTAGAATTTCCTGATTCAATTTGCAATGCATTTTTCCCTCGATGATTGCAAGCTGTCCAGGCCCTGAGGCAGCAAAGCAGCCCCAAACCATGATGCTCCCTCCACCATGCTTCACAGTTAGGATGAGGTTTTGCTGTTGGTATGCAGTGTTTTTTCTCCTCCAAACATAACATTGTGTCCTTGTCTCAAAAGAACAAGTTGCTTTGTGGAACATCTAGGTGGTCTTTGGCAAACTTGAGACAGGCAGCAATGTTTTTTGTGGAGAGCAACAGTTTCCTCCTTGCTATAAACACCACTCTTGTTTAGTGTTTTTTCTTATTGTGGACTCATAAAAAGTTCAAGAGATGCCTGCAGATGCTTAGCTGTTACCTTAGGGTTCTTTGTCACCTCCTAGACCATTATGGGGCGTGATCTTTGCTGGACACCCACTCCTAAGGTGAGTAGCATAAGCATTATTAGCAGTAATAGAATTTTCTCCATTTCTATACAGTCACTAACTTTAGACTGATGGAGGCCCAAGTCTTTGGAAATGTTTCTGTAGCCTTTTCCAGCCTTATGGGCCTCAACAGCTCCTCTCTGGAGGTCGTCTGAAATTTCTTTTGACCGGGGCATATTCCACTTCAATAGATGTCTTTTTTGGAGAGCAGACTCTGTTGGTAACCAAACCTTGTGGGGTTTTTATATAATATGACATGTCTAACCCATACCTGAATGTCATCTCATTGATTGGATCACCTGACATAAATTACCCCTTTTCATAGAAGTCATTATTCTAGAGGTTCACTTACCTTTTCCAGGTTAGGCTGTTAATGTTGGAACAATATGTTGAATAAAAACATGTTAAAGTATATTTTTGTGTGCTATTTGTTAAACACATTGTGTTTATTGTTATGAATTAGATGAAGATCAGATGATATTTTAGGAGCCATTTATGCAGGAATGCAGGTAATTCAAAAGAGTTCACAAACTTTTTCTTGCAACTGTATTTCATCAAAGATGAAGACAATGCCACTGTTAACTAAAAATCATGCATGTCCAGCCTTAAGTTCAATAAACATATGAGTGCTATCCACACCCATCTGAAACGGCACCTGCTAGCCAGCAACAGTTGACAGGCAAAACAAGGTATAAACAATGGTTTTACTAAACTTAAGAGATCTGTCAGAAGATCATGATTGTACTGGCATTTATTTTCATCAAGGATATCAGACCTTTGATTAGAGAGTATGTTAGAGAACTAATGCAGTTTTTTGAACCAGGCTACTGTCCCTTCTTACTCTATGCTGATGACCACCACCATGCAGTACAACCCCTCCACACTTCGACACGCTCAGGAAAAAAAGGTACAAAGTTGTATCTTTTGTTGTTGGGGCTGTACATTTTTGTCAGAAAGTGCCCTGACAATGCACTATGGAACCCCATAACTCCCCATTATATTACCAACACATGAGAAGTGAAGAGTGCTGTACACCATCATCATGGAATGGGGAATGGTTGTATTTTGCATAGTTCATAACAATTCCAGCAAAATGAACTTGGTATCAGAACTGTCTTAAATCTTTCCCAAGGACCAAGGTTGCATTGGGTACACACGTCTAGCAATAGGCTAGTTTAGTTCTACCTGAAAATGTGAATTCATTGATACAGTAACATGCATTGAACCAAGGATAGTGACACCATTTGTGATGAAACAGTCACAAGACCAAGTATTCAGAATTTGCAAAACATTTGAGCTCCACAGTGGAAATTGGTGGAGTAGCTGGTCCTGGTGGTAAGGCCCCTTGCTAAGGCTACCAGAGCAATGTGTGGTGACCTACAGTATTTGTTCTTTCAAGAATACAGTTCAAAGAAAGCTGGAATTTCTGAAGGCCTTGGACTCTGATGGCCTTGTAAAATCCATATCATAACCAGCATACTGGACCCCCCACTTCAAGCACCTGCAATCCCTCCCAGTGCAGCTCTCTTCCTGGAAAACTAGCATAACACCAAGATGAGGAGAACAGCAGGTAATCTAGGCAATTAAATATGGAGTTTATGGCTTGCCTACTGCTTAGTTAGTTGTTTTTACTCCATAGTATTTTGATATTGTGTAACATGATTGTTTATTGAAGTTAATTTGCTAAATGCTCTAAAATTATTTTAGCCATACAGTATATGAAAGATTTTAATGGCCCCAGTATTTTCCACCACAGTTAGACACAACTATGATGATGACAACATGGACCACAAGAACAATAACAGAGTTGAGCCAGAAATGGGAAATAGGGCCATGTGAGATATTGCTACAGTTTTGTAATTTTTTGTCTAAATATTATTTCATACTGTGCACCAAACGGCCTGTTCTGAGCTGTTTTGTCAAGTAGTTTGTATTTGGCTACTATAAACAGTTTTGCAACAGTAATTTTAATTGGGATAGGTTGATTATGCCATCCACTGTGTGCCTTTTTGATAAAACATCACAGTTTCACCTATTGTTTTCACTGAATTAAAAGCAACAATGCACTATGATAAGTTTTGTCATGTTGGCTACGTATGAAAACATTGTTTTAAAATAATTTTATCCACAGGCTGTTACTACCAATAGCTTAGCCAACCTTATTTTGTTTTTCTGAACAAATATGCTTACATATAGACAACACTGTATATGTTTGTCATTTTTTTCACTGATGTTTTTTGCCACTAAAGTGAGGATTGTGAATACAATTTTGATCATTGGCCAGTACTGCTCACTCTCCACTTGGAGGCCTCCGCTGACCAGTACAAAATAATAGCCATGGTTAGTAGTTGTGTAACCCCTGCCTGTTATTTTATTCTTCTCAATTTTGTGTCAGAATGCTGTCCTCTTATTTGTAATTTAATTGTAATTGTGAAAAAAATATTCTACTTGAATAGTTTATGGCTCTCACTTAGTACATCACTTAGCACACAATTTCCCAAAGGTATAATGAAAAATTCATCTAATCTAATTGACATCAGGGCAGGAGTAGTTCTTCATGATCTTCATAATCCAGTTTTGAATCATGGCATTAGATGTCACTTTACCTTGAACATTTTCATTTACTCAGAGAAAGTGCATGGTGGTTTTGAGGTTAAATATGTAGGCTTACTGTACAGACCACGAAGGCCATATTTGGTAGCCCAGCTTGTACCTCACCTGAGATACCAATGGCAAATTGTGTTTAATGACTGAGGACCGGAGGAATAATGTTGTTTATGTAAATGGAAATGATGAGCTGTTTTCTGTTTGGGGACTGAAATAATTTCTATCATTCAATCTAAGCAGCACTAAGTCCAAGTTCAGAAGAATGGGAAGGACAAGCATTAGTAAGATGCAAACTTTGATGAGAATAAACTATTATTATTTTATTTTATCTTTTATTTTAAAATTTGCTTCATGACACGTGTAATCAAGCTGTTATGTTGTCCATTGATTCATATGTCATTTATTATGTTATAAGCTTGTTATGCATGTTGATGTTGCACCAATAGATTTCTGTATTGAAAGTCAAGATATTCATTATTTTTAAGCTGTGACTGCCATGTCAATGCAAGCAGACTGCTGGTTCAATGCAAGCCGACTATTACAAACAACACAGCAATAAACATTTGCAGCTGAGAGCATTTTTACTGCATTGGACCAAATCCAAAGAGAGGGGTGTTAACTAATAGTCACTGTATAAATTCCCAAGGAAGAAAATAAACATGTCTGCACACATCTTGGCATTGCCTGTTTAATATAATAAACTAAATTATAAAATCACATATTCTTTTGGAATATGAGTTTTATCAGCCCATTAATGAACAAAAGAATGTCTTCGTAGGTTAAAAATGATTTTAAAAGAAATGCACAGCCAGCGGGCTGTTGTGTAAAAGAAATCTGCTCAATGCAGCCAAATAATGTTGTTAGTTTCATGTGGTATGGTTAGTTGTCAGTGACTATATGTTAGTCCTCTGGGACAGTTGAAAGGACTGAACTGGAGAAAAACATCCTTGGGGCTTAGGGGGAAAGAATCCCAATCATTCTGATGGGTAAAAACAACCTGGAGACACGCACTTTGGGCCACACAACACTGACCATGGCAGAGCAGGGTTGACTGGCTGCACTACCCCAGGAAATAATTATACAGGCTGGGTGTCTATTGCTTTTGTCTGTTCATCACTGCCTGTTGTCCCCAAGGAGC